>QLPG01000846.1:0-25516 GCA_003314385.1 Gomphus sp. MG54 | reverse complement strand
GAGACGTCATTCTGCCACTCCCCTTCGCTGACTGCGTCCCTCGAGCGATTCTGGCACCACTGACATCTCAATGTAGTAACACTTGCCTTTCCCTCCCCGATGACCAATGACTATGTTGGCTCCTTCAATCAGTATGGCATCGCAGACGGCTTGGGCTCGAATTTGTTAATACGATGGAACGAGTGGCAACGCTACAGCCTGGTCCATCACCAAATATATATTCACTTTTATGAACACAACGACTAGATAGCACAGGTAATTCCCTCACTAAACACCTTGGGGGGAGCTGTGATAGTTTATGTCTCACCAATTGCTTATTGTAGCATACTACTTTTAATTTGCAGCCTTCTGCCAGCATTGTCTATACCAGCTCAACATAGGTTCTTGAGAGAATCCAATTAACAATACATAAGTGTTCAATATGGATGGGGTTAATGTTAAACATGACCTTTGAATAGAAATCGTTTGCTGAACTTGTGTAAGTCAACAACAGCGCTGTAGAAAAGAAAAAGGCGTTAAAGATGACTCATTTGTTCCAAATTCTAGTTCGGTTGCAAGTGCAATTTATTAAGTACATGTCATTTGTGGTATGAACAGAGAGTATATGCCAACGGTAGGTTACATAAGTCTGCCGTATATTTTTCGTCAGTTTCAGTATTGGTGTTGGTAAATGTTAATGGGGTGATGAATTGATGGGAACGAGACGAAGGGTGCTTGCCAGTCCACTTTGCCTTGGGTCTGGGTTAAATGCAGATGCGCCTGTTCATGATTGAATGATACCGGTGAGATGTGTAACTCAGTAGATATACCAGGCATTGATACAAAAGGGATGTGAACGAATAAAAGTGCTAGGGGAATATGGAAAATACACAAACAAGATACAAAAAAAAAGCCATGCAAACCTAAAACAAGACAAACTGAGATATAAATACAAAACAGCGAAAGCGGTGGGTGAAAAAGCATAAATAATGTCAACATAACAAAGAACAAAGCTCCCAAAAGTATTACACAGGATCATGTATTAGGTCAACAGCCTCAAAGAACGCCAAAAATTCTTTTCTTAGCTTGTTGTGCTTCAAATTAAGATTAAAATAGTGAATTAATTTATAAGTAGCTACCCCTTTTTCAAAATTCCTCAACACTTTACACGCCTTGCCAAACTCTGAGGTGAGAACAGGTTCGCTCTTTAGTTTACTTGATGAGCTGATTATTGCCCATAGTGGTTTGCACGCCTGTCCAAACGCTGAGTTATTTCTCGCAGAGTATTTCTTATTGTAACCACCTCACCACGAACTGACATGCAAAGACTGGCACAAGAGACGGTCGATGCCATTATCAGCAATCTCCAGCATGATACCTATTCTCTACTCTCTTGTTCACTAGTTCACAGATCTTGGCTTCCCGAAAGTCAACGCCAACTGTTTCGTCGCATAGCTGTCGATATGGGTACCACAGAGTCTGGACATTTGATCCAGGAACTCGATCGAATTTTGCCCAACTCACCTCATCTTGCCGGTTACATCAAACATATTGATATTTCAATCACCTGTGGATACCATTCCAGTTCGACACTGCCTCTCATCTCCGTGCTATGCAAACTCAACAAGTTGCAGGTCCTGGCATTAGACTTTTGTGACGCGACTTGGGACGCATGGAACCTGAGCATCAAACATGCTCTTTGCTCAGTACTCGAGCTACCCTCCTTGAAAGGTGCACAAATCTATGGGGCTGTGTTCAGAAATGCAGATGAACTTGCACGCTTTCTCGGTCACTCTCCAAATCTAGCCAACCTCATCTTGGAAGACGTCTCTCGTGGAATCCGTGGACCAAGACGATGAGCAAATTGAAATAGACCAAAGTCTCGATCTTCATAAGCGGACGAACCTTGCTCTTATGCGGTTGCATTTAAAGGACTATCAAATGCTGGACAGATTGTTTGGGCCTCTATCCCCGTTGACGGTGTCGCACATCCGCGTTTTGCAGATAACCCTTTTCCCCGAAAATAACGGACATGTCTTCAATCGACTTCTTCAAGCCATTGGAAGCTCTCTGGGGTTTTTAGAACTTCAAATGCCGCGAAAGGGTGAGTGATTGATGCCGCTCAGAATTTGAGATGATTTCCTAACTTTAGCATTCAGACCAGATATTAATCTCAATTTTAATACAGACATTCAGACGCTCAGTTTCATATCCTTTGACTCGGGGCACCAAGTGGATCATTTTTCCTGGGTTCTACGTTTGCTTTCTAATATCCAACCATCCAACAGGTTACGAAAGCTCTGTTTCCGGGTCTGGGATTTCTTTGCATTCGAAAACCCGTCACGCTGGGGACAAATCGACCGCGCCCTTGCGGAGAATTTCAAGTTTCTACGTATTCTGGAAATTGCTCTTAAATCATCTTTCTGTAAACCAGAAGGACTTGTTGTGTCAGACCGTGAAGCTTTTTTGGGTATGCATCCTTTAATAAGTGAACGAGGTGTTCTGGTGCACTTTCCTCCTGAAACAGACTATTTGTCGTAATGTTTGACACATACAGTAGATAGGCATAATGATGAACACGCGTGTCAAAGTTTTGTACTGGCTTTTTAGGCTTGATATGTACACCAAGAAGTTTATTGCTATGGAAGTTTAGTCCACAGTTAAATACTCGAGAAAGAGCTGGGCTGTGAAAATGTCTGTTCTGTTGAGTGATTCACTGAACGCATTATAGAGATGACGGCCAGAGAAGCTGTATACTCTAGTCCACAAGTTTCAAAGCTTGTCAAAAACTGTGACATGTGTCTATTTACTATGCCTATCTAGAAATAATCTATTTCAACGCGCACCAAAATACCTCGTTTACTTATTAAAGGAAGCATACCCATAAAAGCTTCGCGTTTTGACGCAACAAGCTCTTCTGGTATACAAGAGTCTGTCCTAAGATTAATTTCCAGTTCACCTAGAAAATTGAAATTATCCCCCGTGAGGATGCGGTCAAATTGTCCCCAGAATGACAATTCTGGTGACTCAAAGTCATTCCAGACCCGGAATAAGATTGTTCCTAATCTAGTGGATGGGTGGATAGTAGAAAGCAAACGTAGAATCCATGAAAGATGATCTACTTGTTTTGGCCACTTGTCAGGGAATGACAAAGCAAGACATTCAATGCCTGTATTATATTTGAGATCGATGTCAAAGGCTAACTCGTCTGAATGCTGAAGTCAGGAAATTGGCAAACTCTGAGCGGTGGCAGTCACTCACCATCTGACCGCACATAAAATTGTAAAGCCTCCAGAGAGTTGCCAATATATTGGAAAAACCTGTTCAGTATAGGTCCATTATTTTTGGGGAGAGAACATATCCGTAAAAAGCCGATGTGCGACAACGTGAATGAGGATACAAGCCCAAAAAAACCGTAGAGCATTTGATAGTCCTTTAATTTCAACTCCAGCACACGAAGCTTTTTTCGGTTATGAGGATCTAGATTTGGGTCCATTTCATGTTGCCCACTGGCTTGATCCATGGATTCCTCAAAATCGATGTCTTCCAAGATGACGTTCGTTATATTTGGGGAGTGATCTAGAAAGTGTACAAGCTCAATTACTGTGCTGAATACAGCCCGATTTATTTCTGCAAATATCAAGGAGGGTAGCTCCAGTACGGAGCAAAGAGCATTTCTGATGTCCAGGGTTAAATCTCCCCAATTCGTGTACTGAAGGTCTAGTGCCAGTTCCCGCAACTTGCTGAGTTGGCCTAGTACGGCGACAAGAGGCAATGCCAAACGAGAATCGTCCATGCAAATCGAAAACGATCTAATGTAACCAGCAAGATGAGGCGAGTCAAGAAGAACTTGGTGGAGTTTCTGGATCAATGGGACAGTTTCATTCTCATCCATATCAACGAAGATATGGCGAAAGATTAGGCGTTGACTTTCACGAAGCCAAGATTTGCAAACCAGTGAACACCTGATTAGAGAAGGGGTATCGGGGGGGATTTTGTCGATAATGGCATCGACCATCTCTTGTGAAAGTCTTTGCATGTCAGTTCGTGGTGGTGGGAGGTGGATTGGTTTGATGCCAATGGAGTTTCAAAACACGCCATAAAGCTCGTTCTTAAAGAATGTGTTCTATGTATCTACAAGCGCTAAAATGGCAACGTATGCGGAGATGCAGGGTCCATTGTGGGAAGCAATCCCACGGAGTGTCATGTTCCCCCATTGACAGTTCAACCATGTGTTTGGTATCAATCATGTATTTAGTCACGTTGAATTCAACCATGTGTTTGGTATCAATCATGTATTTGGTCACGTTGAATTCAACCGTATTTGGTCACGTTGAATTCAACCCCATTTGGTCACGTTGAATTCAACCCCATTTGGTAACGTTGAATTTAACCATGTATTTGGTAACTCATTGATCGGTTATGTAATGTGAAGGTTTTTTCAAGCATTGGAATGTAGTGCTTAGGACTGCGCACCTCGAGTGTGGACGCATCCATTCCACATCCATTTTTCTATTGTCTCTCGTATAGTATAAATGTAGATCGAGGGATTAAATGAGTTTTAATATGTCGAGAACTTGTTAACTCTAACTACCAGATCTTGCGCATACAATAAATCTTTATTACTAATATTGTTCCTCTGGCTATGCAATCGTGATTGACGCTGCGCTCTGCGATGCAAAGGAGCTGGTTACTCTCTCTACAGTGGAGGCAGAGTATGTTGCAGCAACACACATGGCTAAGGAAGCCATTGGTTGCACAAGCTCCTAGGCAAGCTTTTCCCTCATCTTCTAAAACCACTTTCTTTATATTGTGACAACCAGCTGCACTGAAGTTAGCTACAGACAATAACTACCATGCGTGAATGAAGCATATTGACCTTTGCTTCCATTTTGTCTGGCAAACTGCTGCTAATTGTGAAATCAAACTCCTATATTGCCCTACTGAAGAAATGGTAGCCAATATATTAACAAAAGCCCTACCTAAATAGAAGGTAGCAACACATGTCAACACCCTTGGACTACATCACACTTGTGGGGGTGTGGTGGATTTTATTCCACTGGAGATGAATGTGAGTGCACCTATGTGCAACAACCACTGAGTTCTTTTTTCTTCTTGTTTGTTTCTTTGTGTATATGTGTATCACTCATTGTATCAAGCACAAAGTCTTGGGTGTTCCCATTGTGACAAACTTTGTAATGATACAAATTTGTGTGTCATGTGTGTTTGTATGTTTATCATAGTTTCAGTACACCTGTATCAGTGGTTATAAGGAGCTCAACAGCATGCCCCTAAAGAACAGCATTTTGTCTTTTGTCCAGTATATACAAAAATCCCACTCATTTCTAATCACCTTATACACCTTTGCTTGTAACTCTATCAGTTGATTGAAAGTATGCCTAGAAGGGTGGAAGCATACTGAGTTGTGTATTTTTTGTATTTCTATTACCCAGTCAAATAATTGTCCCAATGAGTCCCTAAAATAAATTGGTTGTATCTCCATGGAACCATCATCAAATCACATAATTCTTGTGTTCCATGTAGCCCTTAACAAGAGCTCTCTTACAGTGACTCACAAAACTGAGTCAATGTTTGGTGCTTTTGGACTATTTATTGAATAGCTTTGAATGTAAAGCATATATGAAAAAAGTGTTGGTGCAGCAAAGAAAGAATCTGATCAGGGCTATGCAACCATTAAAAATTATGTAATTCT
The DNA here is from genome assembly GCA_003314385.1 of Gomphus sp. MG54. Lineage (NCBI taxonomy): Eukaryota > Fungi > Basidiomycota > Agaricomycetes > Gomphales > Gomphaceae > Gomphus > Gomphus sp. MG54. Next base: position 19,824 of record QLPG01000846.1, on the reverse strand, counting down.
GATCAGGGGTGATGAAGATATGGGCAATTCAAATCAAGGGCCCATTGATTCAGTTTTGTGAGAGGGTATCAGAGAAATAGTAAGTTGCAATTCTAGTACTTGGTATTGCCCCCCTGTCAAGTACATGTACTGAGTGCCTGGCAATTTGGCAGTGCTGACTGAGTACATTGGAATATGACCATGCTCAAGTGTCTAAGCCACATGCAAGTTACTTGGTACACTGGTCTTGGCTTGGCACATCCACCTTCCACATCCCCATCCCCATTCTTTGTCCACTCTTCCTCATTCTACCAACCATTTAACCTACCCTGTCCATTCCTTATTCCCTGACCCACCTTACTTCAGGACATTTTGTCCTTGTATTATCCTTGGCCATGGCCCCATTGTTTTATAGACAGTCACTCCCTATTGTTCCATCTCTGGCCACATTCCTATTATTCTATCTTTTATTATTCTATTTTCATTTGCATTCCTTTATCCTAATTTTGCTCATTGTGGACAATACCCACATGCTCTGCATACCTTATTGTCCCACATTCCTTATTCCACATGTCGCTTCTTAAACCTATATAAGTAGGGTATGCATGTACATATTTCCTCATTCTGGGTATCAACTAAGCTCAGGCCCCTTGTCTCTTCCCTCCTCTGTAAAGTCCTCTACTCAGGCCAGTACTTTGGTACTCCCCGAGTACTCCCTCTGTCCCAAATTGATGGCACACATGGCAAGTAGGGCACAATGCACAAGTACGTTGAAGCCAACACCACTACTCCTAGCCTGCAGGACTTGGCCCTCTGTTAAGTCCGCGTGTCAGGCGCTCAGCTAGTACTTCCGAAGGGGTTTCCGGGTTAGTGCGAAGGTCCGTAACGGGGCCGAAGACCGAGATCGGGATCTGACGGACTACAGATGGAGACGGAGGCGCCGGAAGTTTAGGGTAGGTCACGGAATAGATCAATCCGGTCACTGAGGTGTTCGAGGTCGAAGGGACTTGGCTTCAACTTATGTGTTGCGCCCTCCTCGATCGTCTGTCCCTAATTTCGGAGAGGAGGCGGGAGTTTTACTGGAAATGAATCGGAAACTGGTGGGAGACTAAATCGATATTCGTACTAGCGAACAGTCCAGTCAACTGTCAGACTATATACATGTGGCTTATCCTTGTACTACTTTTGCCGGTCATAAAACAAGGAGGAAAAGGAGTACAAGGGGTCAATAATAAGGAAGAACAAGGGGGTAAGGTACGCGATACTAGCGCGTCGGTTATCAAGATGCGGAATCCTATGTTACGGGAATCGGAATCGGACTAGTGGTGGTTCGGACGGATGTTATGGGATCGGGAACGGAAACGGAAACGGAAACGGGAACGGGTCCGTACTTCGATGGTCGGGGAGGATTCGGAGACGGGGGTGGGTGATTGTGGGGGTTGGTGTGGGTTTGTTGGAGGCATGGGGCGTAACACCCTCGTCCGTCTAACATCTCAGCATTCCCAAAGCTTGACACCCCCTTAGCCTTAATTATTGGTTCAAGTCTTCCTAGGCATACTCTCTATCAAATTCTGACACACCTCTGGTGGTATGTTATTCCATACCTCCTCTACTCTCTCTCAAATTTGCCAAACTCCCTTGGGTGGTGTTGGATACTCCTTAAGCCTGTTTTTTTTGCATGATCCTAGAGGTGCTCAATAGGATTTAGGTCTGGAGACTGTGCAGGCTAGTCAAGGAGAGTGATATTGTTGTTTTCCATCCAGTTCTTGGCCTTCTTTGACTTGTGCTTTGGGTTATTGTCCTGTTGAAAAATTACCTGTTCCTCAGGAATTCCACTTTCCTCTAGGCTGGGCAGCAGGTGGTCCTCCAAAATAGATACAAACTGATCAGCATCTATCTTCCCCTCAATCTCTGCAAGCTGGCCAATACCATTCCATCCCATACACCCCCATACCAAAATGTTTCACCCTCCAAACTTGACTGTCCCCTGCACCTCCCTCTCAATCAACCCCTTCCCCTTCTGTTTCCAGACCCACTGCCTCCCATCTGACCCAAACCTGTTAATTTTGGTCTCATCTGACCAAATGACCCTCTTCCAGTCCTCTACAGTGCACTCTCTGTGCTTCAAAGTAAAGGCCAACCTCAGCTGTCTATGCCTTACACTGAGGAAGGGCCTTTTCTTCTTCACCACAGCCTTGAATGAATGTTTCCTGAGAACTCTTCTGACTGTTTCTGTTGGGAAATGGGGAATTCTCTACCAGACATGAAGGGCCACTGTACCAGGATCAGTATATTGGATTCCAAACCTTTCTTACTCAGAAAATTATCCAACAAACCAGTCTTGAAATGACTACCAAAAAATATAATAACTTTTGGCTAGCCATTTAAGAGTAAATTACTCAGGGTGATTAACTCTTAAATAACAAAACCCTCAAGTCCAAGGAAAATCCTCAAAAACATAACTTTTTCGTCTATTCCTATTTGGACCCACAAGGAACCATAATTGGGTGTCAATAACTTAATACATGGAAAATGGCACCAAATTCCTAGGTCAAGTTCTCAGACCAACTTGTACAACAAATTCCTGGGTTTATATAATAGATATTATATAAAGTTCAGCCCAGAGGCATGGCTCAATTACTAATAATATTTTGTGACTTGACCAGTCACAAGACTACAAGCCATGGGAATATTTCTTTTATTTTATTATTAGTGACTACAAGGGTGACACTGTGACTTCCAGGGGATTCCAGGACCTTCCATCCCTTTCCATAACACTCCACTAATTTCTAAAAGGTCTTGCCTTATTAGAGAGTTACATAATCAGCTTAGAATTAGTATATAGTGTGTAGATGTCAAGTACACATACTGAGTATCTGGTAACTCGGTACTGCCGACCAAGCAATCAGTCTATGTCCACTTGCAAGTGACAAAACCACATGCAAGTCACTTGGTACACCGGTCTCAGCTTGGCACATCTACCATCTACATTCCTCATTCCCATCCCTTATCCACTCCTTCCTCCTTCATCATCCATTATTCCCACCCCACCTACTTCTTATTTCTTGGCCTGCCTTACCTCAGAACATTCCATCCTTGTTTTATCCTCAGCCATAACCTTATTGTTTTATAGTCAGTCACTTCCTACTGTCCTATTCTTGGCCACATTTCTATTATCCTATTTTCATTGTTCTATTCTTGTTTACATTCCTTCATTCTATTCTTGATCATTGTGGACAATACTCCCACATGCTCTGCATACCTTATTGTTCTTCATTCCTTATTCCACATCTCACTTCTTAACCTATATAAGTAGCACATGCATGTACATACATCCTCATTCTGGGTGTTACAATGTGAAGGAATGATGTAATCATAATTAAACGTAATATCTCCCAAAGGTAAATAATGGCAAGGTTCAGAATAGGGCAAGGCTTTAACTTTATATTGCACCCACCAGATCACACTGGTCCCTAATTTCAGAATAGCAAGAGAGAAGAAAGGCTTAGTCAAAATCAAAGTCGATTATCTGACTGAGGACTGAACTACTGAATGTACAAGATCTTTATACTACTTTCAAATCTATAAGGAGTCAACTAGATTCCTATAATAGATGAGAAAGCCGAGGATCGTGAAAAGCAAGAACAGAAATACTATGTCCCAATCTTGATCTCCTCTGTGACATTGAGGGGTGATGTGTCACTCCAGTTCCCAATGGAGTTACCCTATAAGGAACATAGTAGCGGATCAGATATGAGAGATAGAATGGAAATGCAAATAATAAAAGTGGAGTGGAATGTAAATAAAAGGATATTAAATGTAAATGAAGTGAAAATGGATTTGTGAGCATATGGAGAGTGACGTGAATGAGTGGAGTGAATTGACAGGTGTATGTAATGCCAAGACGGATACATGAGGTGCATATAGTCTGTGGGCTGAGGGTGTATAGTTAAATAGGTAAGTGAAGGTGGAGTTGGCCTGAGCAGGCTGAAATGAATAGTCAGGCATGCTGGTGCATGGTTCCTAACAGTATGCCCCCCTTATAGCTAAGTCCCATGAGGCCGCAGAAATGAAGTTCTAGAATGGTAGCCTCGTTGGAGTTCAGAATTGCAAAAGTGTATAAGAGAAGTCATGAGGGAGTTTGGGGGGTGAACAACATTAATATTGCCAATGGAACCCTCATATATTAACCTGTTGGGACCATATTCAATAATCCAAGCCAAATATCAACAAAAACAAAAACAATATCGATTTTTCCTCATTCCCTTGATGGGAAATTATCGGTATATATTTTCTTTTATTTTTTCTTATTTTTCTTTTCACATTCATGTATTATTTCTGTATTTTTATCGACGCTAACGTCGTACTTTGGTTCCGTCCGGAAGTTGCCGGCGCGTTCCAAGTTCGCTCTGTTTTCACTCCCGGTCAGATATGACATCACCGGGAGTATACTATATGCGCGCTCTCTTCGCGCATTGACTTTTCTTTTCTCCTCAGTGTTTGACCACACTGAGGAGGTGAGCAAAATAAAAATGTATTATAATATTGTATCTGACAATTTGTAGCCTGTTATATTTAGGTAGTTATTTTCAAATGACAGAGTGTTTGACCACACTGAGGAGCCTGTTATATTTAGTCTGTGTGTTCCTTGTGCACCTACTAAAGTTGCAATCATATATATTAAGCTCATTCCTCTACATAACCCTGCCTATGTGTAGAAGCTTATAGGTCTCTATTCCTTGCCAATCACTGGCTACCTCAGAGGTGAAACCTCCCAACTCATCAGAGTTCCTACCCCCTCGTCTTTGACCGTTGAGAATAGCCAAGTGCTGCTCGAGCAAGATCTCATCGATGTGCGAGAGCCATGGGTTGAAGGGGCAAGTTCAAAAAGTGCAAAGGTGAGTCAAGGTTTCTTTTTTTTTGGAATTTTTTATTTTACTGATTGCTTGTTGCAGTACACTCATCTTCAAATGAGGAATGACAAGGGTGACTTCCACAGTGTTTTCTATCAAAAGGCGAAGTTGTGTGAAGAAGATGATCATATGCCTTGGTCTCGTGGATGAGTGGCTGAAAAGCCATGCAGGCACTGCATAAAGTGAGGCAATACATACCTGAGGAAGTGGGATGGGTACTTGGATTTGGGTTCATGTGTGTGGTGTGGTGAGAGGGGAGTTGGTTATAGTATTAACAAGAGGGGTTGTGGTACAAGTAAGAGGCAAAACAAGGGGAAAGTGAAGGAGTAGAATCCCAAGAGTGAGGGAAATCCGAGGTCGAAAAAGAGGTCGAGGGAAATTATACCAGATGAGTTAGAACAGAGTGAGGTGGGCCTATCAAAAAAGCTGAGGTTGGAGCCCACTGTGCATACCCCTCTCTTCCTTCCTGGTTCTCCCACTCCCTAACCTCCACCATTGACTATACCTCCCTATGAGTTGTCACCACCACCTACTGTGGCACCAACACTGCAGATAATGGTATCCTCACCCACACCTGCTCCTCTTCTGCCACCTCCACCTCCGTCACTGCCTATGCCATCCCCTCCACCTCCTCCTCCATTACTGCCTATACCATCCCCTCCACCACCTCCTCTATCACCTCCTCCCATGGTCGTCCCTCCTTCCAGACTCATAGCCCCTGCTCCTCCTGTGCCCACTCCTGTCATTGTACTGACCCTTGTACTTCAAGAGCTGCAAAAGTCGGTTGATGACCTTCATCGGGAGCTGGTGGAACACAAGTTCCAGTTGTCTGAGAGTCGTATGACCAACAAGGAATTGCAAGGTGAGGTGAGGGACTTGCGCATGCAGTTGTCCTACCAAAGGTCAGAGATTAGAGAGCTGGAACCAGAGCCACCTAGGGTGTGGGAAACTTGGGAAAATTGGGTGATGGGGTCTGAAAAGCCAAAGAGTGCTTTTGATGAGGCTGAGGATGGAGAAGTAGACTTAGGATTGTAGAATAGGAGTGATTTGACTTAATTGTATATTTTTTTTGAATTGAATTGAACTTGAACGTGAATTGAATAAATGGTTCAGAATTCAGAGTTGAATTGGAATAAGGAATGATGGATGGGAACTGAGAGTTAAACTTGAAAATAGAGAGGAGAAGCTGAATTGCGAGTTGGAATAAGTGAATCAGAAATGAGGTTTTTTTTTTTTTTTTTTTTTTTGAACTTGAAGATGGAATGAAAGGAACTGAAATGTGAAGAGTGATAATGAATGGAATGAGTGAGAGTGAATGGAAGAGAAATTGCAAGGTGCTTATAGAATGGGTAATGGTCCATGGGTACGACTTGTGAAAGTCTTGAATAAGTTCTGAAGTGTGGTTGAGTTCTGTTGCAAGGAGCCATGAAGTTTCTTCATCTGTGCCTTCATATCCTGCCTACCACACTAAGTACAACAACCTGTACACTGTACATCAATTATCGATTTTTGAGTCGAGGATCTCAGATATATCAAATTCAGTTTTACCGTCGATGATGACTGGGGGCAGAGGTGGTTGAATGTGATTAGGAACAGGATTAGGAGAGGCTGGATCAAGCATTGAAATGTGGAATGCAGGATGTACTGCATTCATGTAGCCTGGGAGTTTCAGAGTAACTGAGTGAGTACCGGGACATGCAATGATTTCAAATGGACCCAAAAACTTCTCAGCTAGCTTTTTCATGGGACAGGTAGTCCTGAGGAATTTACTTTGACAAACACAAGACTGCTGATAGGAAAGTCTGGAGATGGAAGTCATTTAGCATCTGCTGAGGTCTGGTACATTTGTTGAACATCAAGGATACTGGTTTGAAGCTGCTGGTGCAATTTGTCCAGGTTCAACTACAAAGTCTTGTACTCATGATGAAGCAAGGTCATGTTTGGGATGAATGATGAAATTGGGATGATAGCCTTTGTTGGCAAAGAAAGGCGAGACTCCAGTGGTGGCACTAGGAGCATTGTTATAGGTGAACTCTGCAAGGGGTAATAGTGAAGCCCAGTTGTCTTATTAATAGTTGCAATAGATGCAAAGGGACTGTTCTAATGTCTGATTAGTACACTCGGTCTGACCATCGCCTTCTGGATGATAGCCTGAGGTGAAATGCAACTTCATATTGAGGGCTTTCCTGAGAGAATGCCAGAAGTGGGACACAAATTCTAAGCCGCTATCTGAAATGATGTGGGAAGGAATGCCGTGTTTGGAGAATACATGAAGTACAAAGAGTTCTGCAAGCTGAGCAGAAGTGGTGATAAGAGTAGTGGGAATGAAGATAGACTGTTTGGAAAAACAGTCGATGATGACTAGGATGGCTATGAATCCCAAAGATATGGGGAGCTGTTCGATGAAGTCCATGGATATTGAATTCCAGGGTATTTCTGGCACTGGAAGCTGTTTGAGCAATCCATAGGGCTTATGACATTGCAATTTGTTCCACATACACATCGTACAGAATTTGCAGTAGTCTTTGACAAATGACCTCATGCCAGGCCAATTGTAGTTGTGTTTATGTTGTAACACATGTAAGCATAAGTCTTGTGCCTCAGGAATATAAATGCGATCATTGAATAGTAGCAGACCATTGGAACTTTGGGTTGTTGTTATTCACAAGGTGTTTCTAGACTAAGGGGTCAGAAGGAAGATGATGTTTAATATTGTTCAGGATGTTCTCATTGTCCATAAGAGTCCAGGCCCTCAGTATGGTTTGATGAGGCTCATGGCTCGAAGGGACAGGGTCAACTGATGTTGAGAGAAGATGGGTCGAAGGTTCTGGGGATTAATGGTGGCATAGTTGCTCATCCCCTCCTTAAAGTAGATGTCCCATTGTCTAGTGAGCGAATCAGGCTTAGTGTCAAGTACACGTACTGAGACCTGGTAATTCGGCAGTGCTGACCAATCAACCATCCTATGTCTATATACAAGTGTCCACGCTGCATGCATGTCACTTGGTACACCAGTCTTGGCCCAGCACATCCACCACCTACACTCCTTGCCAATTACCCCTCATGCTCTACTCTACTCACCATCCATTAATCCCGCACCATTCGCTCCATAATCCTCCACCCACCTTATCCCAGGACTTCCTGTCCTTATATTATCCTCGACCATGACCCCATTGTTTTATAGCCTATCACTCGCTATTGTCCTATCCCTGGCTGCATTTCTATTATTCTATCTTTTATTGTTCTATTTCTGTTTGCATTCCTCCATTCTAATTTTACTCGCTGTGGACAATACTTCCACATGCTCTGCATACCTTATTATCCCACATTCTTTATTCCACATGTCGCCTCTTGAACCTATGTAAGTAGGACATGCATGTACATATTTCCTCATTCTGGGTATCGACTAGGCTTAGGCCCTTCTACCTTCTTCCCCTCTGTTAAGTCCTCAACTTGGGCTGGCATCATCAGCATCCTCCTGAGTATCTGTCTGTTGCAAATTGGTGGCACACATGGCAAGTAGGGCACAATGCACAAGTACGTTGAAGCCAACACCACTACTCTTGGCCTGCAGGACTTGGCCATTGTCTGCCTGACCTTTCGGCAGTACCAAAGCTTGTCAGTTCCTGAAGCCTGACACTTAATGCCCAAATGACCTGGTCTGAAATGAATGACAAGATTAAACTGGGAAAGGTATTCCGACCACCTAGCTTGACATCTAGTCAATAACTTGGTCATGCAAAAGTACTCCAAGTTCTTATGATCGGTGATGACATCGATGGGGTTGGCAGAAGCTTCCAAGTAGTGATACCACTTTTGAAAAGCTTCAAAAATTGTAAGCAGTTCTTTATCGTGAATGTCGTAGTTGAGTTCTGGGGAAGTGAAAATTTGAGAATGAAAAGCAACAGGATGAAGCTCGCCATCTAGGGTCTGTTGAGAGAGTATAGCTGCTAAAGTGTAATCTGATGCATCTGTCTCCACAATCAAGGGCAAATCAGGAGTCCAATGAGTTAAGATTGGTGCAGATATGAATGCCAGTTTCAGCTTATTAAATGCATCTCTACACTCCTCACTCCAGTTCCATGCCAGACCTTTGTGAGTGAGTTGAGTAAGGGGAGTCATAATAGAGGAATAGTGGAAAATGAATCATCGATAGAAGTTCGCAAATCCAAGGAATGATTGGATGTCTTTGACTTTGTCTTCTACCATTGTAAAACCGTCAGATGATAGGATATATCCAAGGTATTTGACAGACGTTTGGTGGAAGGAGCATTTGTCTTCTCAGGTGTAAAGGTTGTGTTTGCGTAATCATCGAACAACTCCACGAACATGTTCGATATGTGAGGATTCATCATTGGAATAGATGAGGATGTTATCCAAATAGACGATGGTACAGTTGTCTAATAGATCACCAAAAATGTCGTTCATGAAGTGCTGAAATGCAGCAGGGGCATTAGATAAACCAAATGGCATGACAAGCCACTCAAAGGATCCATAATGAGTCCTAAAGGTGTTAAATCTGTGTGTCGGCGCTTAGCTAGAGGCTTCTGGAAGGGTATCTGGAGGGTTCTGAGTGGTTTCCGAAGGGGTTTTGGGCCTCAGGAATGGGAGACTAGGGATTGCAGATTCGGATCAGAATCAGAAAGGGGACGGGAAGACGGGAAGTGCCCGGGGGACAGAGACTGTTTGCGGTATAGAGAGATACGAGTGGTTTGAGGTTGCAGGGACTTGGCTTTAACTTATGTGTTGCACCCTCCTCAATTGTCTGTCCCTAATTTCAGAAAGTTGGGAGGTTTACCAGAACTTAATCGGAAATAAGACGTAGAATTAAGTTGATATTCGTACTGGCAAATAGTCCAGTCAACTGGTGACTTTATACATGTATCTAGTCTTGTACTATCTTTTGCTGAGTAAAGACAAGGGGGAAATGAGAGTACAAGGGGCAATATGAAGTAAGAACAAGGGAGCAAGGTATGCGATGATCCTGCGTGTCGTCTATCAAAGGAGCGGAACCTTGACTTCAGAATCTTTGGAGTTCAGAAATGCAAAACCTTGGAATGATGTATTGGGATTCAGAAAGCGGTTATTCTGGCTTGGGGTGGTTGGAAAAGTCCTGGAATTGGTGTGGGTGGTTGTGGGGTTTGATGTGGGTTTATTGGCAACATGGGCCATAACAAAAGGCTGTTTTCCATTTGTCCTCTTCAGCAATTCAAACAAGGTCAGAGATCGATTTTGGTGTATATATAAGCTTTCTTGGGGGCATCTAAGAGGTCGGAAATAAGGGGAAGTGGATAACAGTCCTTCTTTGTAATTCTGTTTAGACCATGAAAGTCTATGCAGAGTTGCAGGGAGCTGTCCCTTCTTACATATGAATAGGACTGGACCGTCATGTGACAAATGCAAGGGTCGAATGATGCCCATATTGAGGTATTCATCAATGAAATCTCATAGTGATTGGAGTTCAGATACTGAGAGGGAATAGATGGGACCAAGGTTGACCTTGAGGTCATAAGGTCTATAAGGTGCTAGTGTATTACCACACTGTTTACTAAAGACATCAGCAAAGTCATGATAGAATTCTGGAACATGCTGTTTAATGCTATCTAGGTTGTTGGAAGAATTGACCATAGTAAAGCCTCGAGCATATTTGTCGAGATCTGTGAGGTCAAGTTGAAAGGCTTGCAAACCTTCTAGTTTGCAGGCATGAACACATGCTTCTACATTAACTAGGGCTATTTGCAGCACCTCCAACTTCAGAGATGGTGATGGATGGCTTGGAAGTGAAGTGCTGGACTGTGAAGCAGTAGGTGAGGCCTGAGGGGTTGGACTGGTGGTCAGTTCTATAGCCTTGAAAGTTATACTACCCAATACCCAGTCAATTGATGGATTGTAGCGGGTGAGCCAGTTGAAGCCAAGTACTGCAGAGTAACTGCCATCCAATGATGTAATGTAGAAAGTAATGTTCTGAAGTTTGCCAGTCAGAATCTGATGGGGATTGTAGTGGTCTGAGTAATGACAGAGTTAGTAGAATTGTCAAATAATTTCAACAGAATAGGAGGAACTGAATTAGTAGGCAAAGAATATTTTTGCACAACTCATGATTCAATAAAGCAGTCTGAAGAACCACAATCTAAGACCGTAACAAGAGGAATCTTAGAAATAAGAGAGCAAGTCAAATTAACTATTAAAGAAGTTTTTGAAGTATCAGAAGTAGAAGCTACATGAGAAATAGGAGAAAGGGCATTCAAGAAGAGCACATGAGAGAGGCTAACACAATCCTTAGGTCATGCATTTCTGAGGTTGCAGCTTATTTTTTCAACTCTATCACCATGTTATCTTTGGTATTGGTGGCAGATGTGTTTGCCTTGGTCGCACATGCTTTTGTCGATTTTTTGTTATTGTTGTTCTTGTTCTTGTTGTTAGAAGAAGAAGTTGATGATGATTGGGAATTGGATTTGGGGCAGTCCTTGACCATGTGACCTTTTGAAGCACACAAGAGATAGAGTCCCACATCGATTCACCTTTGACATTCTTTAGACAACAGCTTTCCATCTTTTCTGAGCTTGGATGAAATGTTGTTAGTGTTGTTGTTATTGTTGAAAGACTTATCATTGCCATTCTTCTTCCCCCCCTTCTTACTCTTCTTGTTGTTCGAGTTATTTGAATTAGAGGAAGACTGGTTGTTGTTGTTAGGGTTAGATTTGGATGAGGACCTGTTCAGTCTTGCAGGCATTGCGAAGTTGTCATACTCCTTACGTTCCCAGTATTGTTAGGGAATAGGGGATGATCCCTTGAAGTCTGAATACTTCCCAACCAGTTCTATATGTAGGAGTCCAAACCTCTCCTCCAAGGAATAACCCAACTTACAATCAGTCTCATCTGGACTACCCAAAAAATATTATAATGTTTAAAAGTAGATCACCTTTAAGTAATTAACTCTTAAATCATCAAGCTCTTCAAGCCCAAGGAAAACCTCCAAAAAACACTTATATTTTTCGCTTATTTCTATTTGGACCCACAGGGACCCACAGCCAGGTGCCAAACAATCACACATGGAAAATGGTGCCAAACTGCTGGTTCAAGCTCTCAAGACTCAATTGTACAATAAATTCCTAGGTGTTACGGCCCATGCCACCAATAAACCCACATTAATCCCCACAACCACCCGTACCATTTCTGGGACCTTTCCAACCGTTCAAAGCCTGAACAATGGCTTTCCAAATTCCATTGTACCAATCCGAGGTTCTGCAACCCCAAACCTCCAAAGATTCCAAGGCCAAGGTTCTGCTCCTTTAATAAATGACATGCAGGATCATCGCGTACCTTACTCCCTTGTTCTTCATTCTGTATTAGCCCCTTGTACTCTTTCCTCCCCTTGTCTTTACTCGGCAAAAGTTAGTACAAGGACTAGAAACATGTATATAAGACACCAGTTGACTGGACTATTTGCTAGTACAAATATTGACTTAATTCTGCATTGTAGTTTCCGATTCAGTTCTGGTAAACTTTCCGACTTTCCAAAATTAGGGACAGATGATCGAGGAGGGTGCAACACACAAGTTGAAGCCAAGTCCCGCAACTTTGAACCACTCAAGCGACTAGTTGACTTATCTAATACCACGAACAGTCCGAGCCCCCAGCACTCCTGTCTTTCTGTTTCTATGCATGAATCCATGACCTCTAGTCCCTCTGCCTCTGGAGTATGAACCCCCCCCTCAGAAACCATTCGGAACCCCTGGAACCCCTTCTGGAAGTATCTAGCTAAGCGCCAACATGCAGATTTAACACTGGGTTTACATAACAACTATTACCTATAAGGTCAGCCCAGAAGCATGACTCATATACTATTAATATTTCATGACTTGACCAGTCACAAGACTACCAGTCATGGGAATATGTGTCAGGAGCCGGATTCTGACGGACTTCGGTACTGCCGAAGGGTGTTGTCGAAAAGGTCGGGCGGACTATGGCCAAGTCCTGCAGGCCAAGAGTAGTGGCGTTGGCTTCAACGTACTCGTGCGTTGCGCCCTACTTGCCGTGCGTGCCACTGTATTTGCAACAGACAGATACTCAGGGGGATGCTGAAGATGCCGGCCTGAGTTGAGGACTTAACAGAAGAGAAGAAGGTAGAAGGGCCTAAGCCTAGTCGATACCCAGAATGAGGAAGTATGTACATGCATGTCCTACTTATATAGGTTAAGAAGCGACATGTGGAATAAGGAATGTGGGACAACAAGGTATGCAAAGCATGCGGCTATTGTCCACAACGAATAAAATTAGAATAAGGAATGTGACGCAGGGGTAAAACAATAAAAGACAGGATAATAGAGCGTGCCCGAAGATAGGACAATAAGAGGTGCCAGACTATAAGACAAGGCTGGTAACCGAAGATAATACAAGGACTGAGGTCCCGAGGTGAAGCAGACCGAGGAATGTGAATGGCGGATGTGCCGAGCCGGGACTGGCGTACCAAGTGTTATGTAGGTGACGCGGGTACTTGGTCGTGGATATGGGATGATTTCTCGGTCGGCACTGCCGAATGGTCGTGTCTCGGTACGGTACTTGACAATATGACTCATTAGTAACTACAGGGTGACTCATAACTTTCACAGACTTCCAGTACTTTCTATTCCTTTCCACACCCTTCTACTAATTTCAGGAAAGTCTTGCCTTATCAGGGAGTTACATAATCAGCTTAGCATTAGTATATATAGAGACTAGTTCTGTAGCATAAAAAGTAACTTTTAATCAATCTTACTCTTATCCATAATTCACCGGATTATCTAGTGCAGCTAGCACTCTTATATAAGTCGGTCTGAAAACCACTTAGGTACATTGGTCCAAAGACCAGTTGCCACCCTTTCCGTCAAGAGGTCTGAAGACCAATTGGCAAACAAGAGGTTCATTCCAAAGAGTGAAGCTTACCCTTCTACCGAAGTAGAAGGTTCTTGGCTATAACAGAAAAGGTACACAAAAACATAGTAAAAGAACTAAATGTCAGGAGTCGGATACTGATGGACTTCGGTACTGCCGAGGGGTGTTGTCGAAAGGTCGGGCAGACTATGGCCAAGTCCTGCAGGCCAAGAGTAGTGGCATTGGCTTCAACGTACTCGTGCGTTGCGCCCTACTTGCCGTGCATGCCACTGTATTTTGCAACAGACAGATACTCAGGGGGATGCTGAAGATGCTGGCCCGAGTCGAGGACTTAACAGAAGAGAAGAAGGTAGAAGGGCCTAAGCCTAGTCGATACCCAGAATCAGGAAGTATGTACATCCATGTTTTACTTATATAGGTTAAGAAGCGACATGTGGAATAAGGAATGTGGGACAACAAGGTATGCAGAGCATGTGGTCATTGTCCACAACGAACAAAATTAGAACAAGGGATGCAAAGCGGGGATAGAACAATAAAAGACAGGATAATAGAATGTGCCCGAAGATAGGACAATAGGAGGTGCCAGACTATAAGGCAAGGCTGGTAACCGAGGATAGTACAAGGACAGGAAGTCCCGAGGTGAAACGGACCAAGGAATGTGGATGGCGGATGTACCGAGCCAAGACCGGTGTATCAAGTGTTACGCATGCTGCGTGGATGCTTGTACATGGACGTAGGGTGGTTGTTCGGTCGGCACTGGCAAATTATCAGGCCTCGGTACGTGTACTTGACACTAAACCCAGATTATATAGAATATCAAGTAGAAATAATCCTAGGCAAGGGTAGAACTAATAGTCTATGCTCATAAACTATTATTCCTACACGTAATTGACAAGGTACCTGCCAAGGCCCCCTCTAAACAATTCTTTTTGGACAATATCTGCATTCTTGTCAGATGCATCAAAGGTCCAGTATGCCATTTTGTACCTCACAGGCCCCGCACTTCAGTACTTTGAACCCACTATTCTAGGCAAAATCCAACCTGAGCCTAGCTGGCTTAAGGTCTGGAAAGACTTTCAACAAGAACTCAAGACAAACTTCAGCCCATTCAACAATGCTGCATAAGCAGAAATTGAGCTCAGCAAGATAGTCACGAAAGACACCCATTGAGCAGTGTGATACTTCATCGATTTTGCCTGAGCCTTCACTCGCACCTAGTAGAACGATGCCACCCTCACACATGCAGCATACAAAGGGTTGGCCCAATGCATCAAGGACAGCCTCCTTCACTTCCCTCGATTCAAATCTCTTGCCAAACTCAGACAGTTTTCACTCGAGATTGACAGCAGATACTTGTTTTGGAACTATTGATGATTTAACCTGAGAAGCATGACAAAACTTTGGTGTGATAAAAGCCTAATCAAGTTCTCTAATAAGACATTTAGCAAGTGAATGCCAGTCCAGGTTAGATGGTCTCAAAAGTTCAGCATGCATTGTAAGAAGAATGTGCAAAGCTTAGCTTGGTCAGTGCCATTGTAAACCTCAGGCTTGCGAACCTTGGCATGATGGCCAGGGTTAGGATTGGATCTAGGAAGTGGTTGGGCTAATTGGTTGATGAGTGCCTTGACAATTTTATCGGTACTAGAAGTGGAATTAAGAGTTGGATTAGAATTATGAGTGGGGTTTGGATTTGAAACTTGAGTAGGGTTCGGATTTGCCTTGTCATCATCGTTATCATTAATTGGTTCTTCTTTGTCATCGTCCTCATGTCTAAGAGGAGCATTCTCACCTGATGGGCCAGCTTTACAAATCAAAGGTTATTCTGACAGTCATCTAAGTGTGGAAATCTCCTGTAACTGGCTTGGGACTTCTACGATGAAGGGTAGATTATGAGCGGTTGATTGAGTATTCATAATGGTCGTAATATGCAAAGATAATATGTGAAAAGAGGTGCGATCAGGTATAGAAGTCAGATAATACTGTTACAATGTGAAGGAATGATGTAATCATAATTAAATGTAATATCTCCCAAAGGTAAACAATGGCAAGGTTCAGAATAGGGCAAGGCTTGAACTTGTATGTTGCACCTACCAGATTGTACTGGTCCCTAATTTCAGAATAGCAAAACAGAAGAAAGGCTTAGTTAAAATCAAAGTCAATTATCTGACTGAGGACTGAACTACTGAATGTACAAGATCTTTATACTACTCTCAAATCTACGAGGAGTTGACTAGATTTCTATAATAGATGAGAAAGCCAAGGATCGTAAAAAGTGAGAATGGAAATACTATGTCCCAATATTGATCTCCTTCATGACATTGAGGGGTGACATGTCACTCCGATTCCCAATGGAGTTATCCTATAAGGAACATAGTAGCAGATCAGATATGAGAGATAGAATGGAAATGTGAATAATAAACATGGAGCAGAACATAAATGAAAGGATATTAAATGTAAATAAAGTGAAAATGGATTTACGAGCATATGGAGAGTAACGTAAATGAGTGGAGTGAATTGACAGGTGCATGTGATACTAAGATGGATATACGAGGTGCATATAGTCTGTGGGTGTCAGGAGTTGGGTGCCGACAGACTTCGGTACTGCCGAAGGATGTCAGGCAGACAATGGCCAAGTCCTGCAGGCCAAGAGTAGTGGCATTGGCTTCAATGTACTCGTGCATTGCGCCCTACTTGCTGTGTGTGCCACCAATTTGCAACAGACAGATACTTGGGAGGATGCCAATGATGCCGGCCCCAAGTCGAGGACTTAACAGAAGGGAAGAAGGTAGAAGGGCCTAATCCTAGTCGATACCCAGAATGAGGAAATATGTACATACATGTCTGTAAGGGCAACCTAAGCAGGCGTTCTACCCTAAGGCAGCGCACTGGCGAAGGGGGATCCAAAGATTTAGTACGGTACCTAATACATGGGGGCTAGCCTACCTGGCGAAGGGGGATCCAAAGAGAAAACTCTAAGGAACCCTTCGCCCACTGACTACTTGTATATAAGCATCGTCTCTATGGCGCTCCGCGCTCTATCGGGCATCACTCTCCTTGCCGATCGGGAAGTTCCGCCAAGGTCTCGACCCTGGGGACGGATGACGAAAAGGGGGCCAAGGGGTGCAGCTGGCTCTTCTGGGGGATACTCGCCAACAGGAGTGATGGTTCGGCGTGCGGTATGTTCGGTACTGCCGTGAGTAGGTCGAACGGTCTTCGGCTGGCGGGTGTGGTGTATGGGCGAACTGCCGTCGGTCGGGGTTAGAACACGGGGGTTCCCCTGACAATGTCCTACTTATATAGGTTAAGAAGTGACATGTGGAATAAGGAATGTGGAACAACAAAATATGCAGAGCATGCGGTTATTGTCCACAATGAGTAAAATTAGAACAATGAATGTAAACTGGGATAAAACAACAAACGCTAGAATAATAGGGAATGGGTCAAGGACAGGACAATAGAGAGTGTATGACTATAAAACAAGGATTGCACATGAAGATAGAACAAGGACAGGAAGTCCCAAGGTAAAGCGGATCGAGGGATGGGCAGATGGTGTGGTGGACATGCCGAGCCTAGAACGGCATACCAAGTGACGTGCATGCGGCATGGACACTTGTACATGGATGTAGAATGGCTGCTCAGTTGGCACTGCCAAATAACCGGAACCTTGGTACATGTACTTGACAGTGGGCTGAGGTGTTAAATCCATGTGTCAGTGCTTAGCCAGAGGCTTCTGGAAGGGTTTCCGGAGGATTCTGAATGGTTCCGAGGGGAGGTTCATATTCCAGGGGTGGAACAACTAAAGGTCACAGGTTCACAGTCGGATCAGAATGGGGACAGAAAGACAGAAGTGCCAGGGGTCTTAGGACTGTTCGTGGTAAAGGCAGTATGAGTGGTTCAAGGTCACAGGGACTTGGCTTCAACTTATGGGTTGTGCCCTCCTCGATCGTCTGTCTCTAATTTTGGAAAGTCGGAAAGTTTACCGGAACTTAATCAGAAACTGCGATGCAGAATTAAGCCGATATTCATACTGGCAAATAGTCCAGTCGACTGGTGACTTATATACATATATCTAGTTTTGTACTATCTTTTACCGAATAAAGACAAGGGGGAAGATGGAGTACAAAGGGCAATATAGAATGAAAAACAAGGGAGTGAGGTATGTGATGATCCTGTGCGTCATTTATCAAAGGAGCGGAACCTTGGCTTCGGAATCCTCGGAGGTTCAGAAATGTGGAACCTCGGAATGATACATCGGGATTCAGAAAGTGGTTATTCAGGCTTTGGACGGTTGGAAAGGTCCTGGAAATGGTGCAGGTGGTTGTGGGGTTTAATGTGGGTTTATTGGCGACATGGGCCATAACATGAGGGCATATAGTTGAATAGGTGAGTGAAGGTGGAGTTGGGCTGAACAGGCTAAAATGAATAGTCGGGCATGCTGGCATACGGTTCCTAACACTAGGTATCGACTAGGCTTAGGTCTTCTTTACTTTCCCTTCCTCTGTTAAAAGTCCCTTACTCAGGCTGACATTCTCGGCACTCTCCTGAGTTCTTCTCTATCCCAAATTGGTGGCATGCATGGAGAGTAGGGTACAACGCACGAGTATGTTGAAGCTAAAGCCACTACAACCAGCCTGCAGGACTTGGCCAACTCCTGCCAGTACCTTCGGCATTACCAAACCCTGACAATAGAGACTAGTTCTGAAGCATAAAAGTAATCAATCTTATCTTCACCCATAATCTGCCAAATTATCTAAGTGCTGCCAGCACTCTCTTAAGTTGGTCACTGACCACTAAGACTTATTGACAGAGGTTTGTTCGCAGAATAAATCTCAAACCCTTCTATATGGTAGAAGGTTTCTTGGCTAAAATATAAAAGGTACGTAAAAACATCATAAAAGAACTAAACTAGATTTTATAGAATATCCGTGGAAATAATCCTAGGCAAGGTAGAATAATAGTTCATGAACATAAACTATTATTCCTACATGTAATTGACAAGTCACCTGCCAAGGCCCTCTCTAAACAATTCTTTTTGAACATTAACCCGGACAGGCATTAGCTTATTGTCATCTTATCTGAGAACTTGATTAGGCTTTCTTTACACCAAAGTTTTGTCACGGTTCTTGGACTACGTCTTTATGGTTCCAAAACAGTTTCTGAGGAGACTGGGTGGGAGATAATTGTATTGATGTGTTTGGTGACCTGAGTAGCATTGGCAGCTCTGCCAGTAGCAATTTGTGATAAAATAGCATATTGATCTCTAGAGGAAAGCTTGGGGGGATGACCTCTAGAGGAGCAGAGCTGGACAAGATGGAGAGTTCTGAGAGTCCTGGATACTGTGGACTGGCTGAGGCCAAGTCTTGAGGCAATAGTACGAGTGGAATGACCATGAGAGGCCAAGGAGAGGATGTTTTCTTTTTGAGCAGAGGAAGTGGGGTGCATTGGAGTATAGTGAAGTTCTGGACATGTTGGAGGGAATTAAATACCTTAATTTGAGTTCTCATGAAAGATTAGGTTACTATAGTAACCATCTATCAAGGGTTGCATGTTATATAATAGATGGTATTGGCTCATGTCACATGACTAGAAATCATAGGACATATATGAAAAGTTCAAATGATATAAACAAGCATCAACAACTCCAGACTTTAACTACATTATTCAATAAGGTCTCTCTCTGTTGATAAACTCAATATAGTCATTTCTAGACTTAATTCTGGCCAAACTATTTGTCAGATATCATCCTCTACTGGTGTCATCATTGGTATCATCTCAAAAATATGTCTTAAACATTGCCCTGACCTTCCCAAGTCTTCTGGTAATTGTTCTGCCAAACTCTCCCCAGCTAATATCCACTATACAGGCAAGCTTATTACCTCTGGGAAGGCTGAAAGAAACAGCAGTACAAGTGTCCAAAGCACTCCAAACTATCACCAACAACCCTGTTACTTCACAGGTAGTACACAGATACCTCAGGGGAACTAGGATGAAGGCAGTGGTAAAGAAGAAAAAGCCTCATCTGTCACAGAAGTATAAGAGTGAGAGAATGGACATTCCG
>QLPG01000845.1:0-15680 GCA_003314385.1 Gomphus sp. MG54 | reverse complement strand
GCACCATAAGCGCCTAGCGCTTCGAGCACTTTAATTGATCTCTCTCTCTCTCTCTCTCTCTGATAATATCATAACAAACTCATATTCAGCTACTCAATCGATACAGTTATATTCCTTCTTGCCTTCTCACGTTCTGGTGCTGGAATGGCCCCCATCAATGGACTTTGCCAACTCAACACCCTTGTGCCTACTTTCTACTCAACCTTCCCCCACCGCCAAGGAGTGTAATGTAGGAAGTCTTTCCCTCCACTCCGTGGTCCACATCTTCTTCGAGGGGCATACATGAAGACTAGAAACAGATGACTAACAGTGAGCATGCTTGATGATTCACAAATTAGACCCTGAAGTCCTGAAGTCCAAAGAATGATATAAACATATCGACCACTAACATTACGTGCAGCAATCACATTCAGCCTTCGCGTCCATCCCGCAGCTGTTATATTATCAAAGAGTTTTAGACACTTGACGGTGAGCGTATGACGGTCTTTTGCATAATCTACGCTGTCCTGTGGAGCGGTGGGGATCTACGGTAAATCCACGAAGTGAGGGATGGAAATATTAACTTGATCAGGGTCAGTATGCTGAAGATAGATAATGCTGAAGATGGATAACTGAATTAATTGGGCATAGATCATGTCTAGGCAAGATGGCAATGCTAGCCACGGAGAGCAGAGTATGGAGCAGAGCCGCAGCGGCAAGTGTATCGTCTCTTGCGGACCTCTCCTCCTCGCTGAGTAGATCATGGAACACCTTGTTCCTGGTCAGGAGAGGAGCCGGATGGCAAGCGTGTCAACTGTGTCAGCCACCTCCTGGGACCCACGTCCCTATGATCGATATATCACACCGAAGCTTATTTGAATAATCCATCTTACTGTTCATAACTCTGGAACTGACTTCAGTTGGCCATCGAGGCTATGCAGGAAATGGTAATAGCCATATTGATGTCACCTGTGTTGTTTGGGATGGTAGGCTAGGTTTCTATGGGGTTTCCCATGCTATAATATCAGAGAGTCAACTGTAAAAATAGGGTAATAATCCCTGGAATTTACTATGATTTTATCTGTATTTATTGCTAGGGACTTTGTTGTGCTATTGGTGTTCTACCCTAGGCTAAGTCCCAGGTTTTGACTAGGGAATAGCATGGGTTCGGCCAACCCACACGGGTCACCGGGTTGGGTGCCCTTGGGTGCGGGTGCGGGTCAAGCCCACACCCGTGACCTGGCCCAACCTGACGTGTCAACCATGTATGCATGCATGTGCATGCGTACGACACCCAACCAGGCACTCGCTCCTGTCATACGTGTGCGCATACGACATGCACACATATGACACACACGTGCCACACATGCATACGACATGCATGCGCCACACACGCATATGACACGCATGTGCCACACATGTATGACACAGATGCGCTGACACCAATGAGCCTTACATGCACGTGTACAATGCATTTGTGTCGGCACATGCGCATACAGTGCATTTGCGCATGCACATACAATGTATCCATGTCAGTGTGTTCGAGTCAGCGCATACATGTACAGTGCATTCGTGTTGGCGCGTGCACGTACAGCACATTCATGTCAGCGCAAACACAACATATGACATGAACGTGCCGCAGGTGTACAGGTGCGGCACACACCCAACACCCATCGACCCATGGGAAAAAACCCATGGGTTGATGGGTTCGGGTTTCCCATGGGTCTGGTGCGGGTCACCCACATTTGACCCATGGGTGACCGGTGCCATTCCCTAGTTTTGACAGAATTAAGGGCTGGAAATGTGGAGTAAAAATAAAGAACATTCTGCAATTTAAGAAGAAGACAAAGGAAAATAAAGATTTTAAATTTTCTGGGGCAATGTCAAGCGTCGGATCACTGACGGACTTTGGTACTGCCGAGGGGTGTTGTCGAAAGGTCGGGCGGACTATGGCCAAGTCCTGCAGGCCAAGAGTAGTGGCGTTGGCTTCAACGTACTCGTGCGTTGTGCCCTACTTGCCGTGCATGCCACTGTATTTGCAACAGACAGATACTCGGGGGGATGCTGAGGATGCCGGCCCGAGTTGAGGACTTAACAGAAGAGAAGAAGGTAGAAGGGCCTAGGCCTAGTCAATACCCATAATGAGGAAATATGTACATGCATGTCCTACTTATATAGGTTGAGAAGCGACATGTGGAATAAGGGATGTGGGACAACAAGGTATGCAGAGCATGTGGTTATTTTCCACAACAAGTAAAATTAGAATAAGAAATGTAAGGTGGGGATAAAACAATAAAGGACAGAATAATAGGACGTGTACTAGGATAGGACAATAGGAAATGCCCGATTATAAAACAAGGCTATAACTGAGGATAACACAAGGGCAGGAAGTCCCGAGGTGAGAAGGGTCGAGGGGTGGGGACAGTGAGTGTGGATGGTGGACATGCCAAGCCAAAACCGGTGTACCAAATGTTATGCATGCCATGCGGGTATTTGGTCGCGGATATGGGGTGATTAATCGGTCGGCATTGCCGAATAGACGTGTCTCGGTACGGTACTTGACAGGCAATAGAAGATGAAAAACTGATTTTTATTTTGTTTTTACAACAAATACAATATATATGATACATATAGGAGGTAAAGAAACTCAGAGAGACAAGGTTACATGAGAAAATGATGCACATATGACATCATGAAGGAAAATATTTTATACAAGGGGTTGGGGGAGAAAAACACATTGAAATATAATAGAAAGCGTACATGTGAACTATGTGCCGCAAAAGCGAACACTTTTGTTAAGGAAAATATTGTGCCATGCTCAAGCTGGTCCAATGACCGTACGCTGGTGAACAGGCACTTCACTTCGTCCTAATTGGGATGGAGGTGATTATTTTGTCTTGAGGTAGTTGGAATGAATAGGGACTCGAGTGGGAGGTTGATGATAAGACAGGTGTTTTGTAGAATAGAAGTCGGTAGGAGAAATAATGATGGATAGCGAACATTTTTTGACATAAGTGCCGGTGGCGATACAGCTTCAATAGGCTACAACTAATTTCTGTATTTGCGCGAGTATTTGTTAGTACATTGTATTAATAGATAAAGTACTACACTATCTAATAACCGGTATTAGATATTGTAATACTCAATCTTCGCCTGTATATCTGTTGGTATGCATGACTGCATGTGATGTCATGTAGGGCCATTGGTGGAGAAAAATCGTAATAGAAGTTGATATAGGGATCAGAAAAATATGGAAAAATACTAGAATAATCGCAATGATGCATCTTAAATATCGTATGGAAGAAAATCGCCATATAGGCTCAACATCGTTAACGTCGGCATGAAATACTGAGATTGTATGCATATTATGCATATATGCATACTTGGTGACACGGATCTGTCGGATAAAATTGCAGAAAAATCATGGTAATATTGTTTTGGAACCGTAAAAGAGGTAACCCAAGAACCATGACAAAACTTTGGTGTGAAGAAAGCCTAATCAAGTTCTCTAACAAGACAACAGCAAGTTAATGCCTGTCCGGGTTGATGTCCAAAAAGAATTGTTTAGAGGGGGCCTTGTGTGAAAGGCAACAAATTCCCACAGTAATGTGTTCTTCCAACTGGGCCAAAAGGCCACTATGCCAGGTTATCTGGCATTAGTCTGTGGGCACTATTTAAACAGCAATTTGTTACATGTATTCACCAACCATTGCAATGGTATGTAACAGTACCTTCCCCTTAGGTACTGAGCCCTCGAGGTACCAAAGTGATGATATCTTAACAGGTTTCCCAGGCCTGTCTGTGGCTTCCCCCAAGCACTCTAATTACTATTTGACATAGCAGACCCCCATGATGTCATGGACAGTCATGTAAGCCAGGGTTCCTGGGGTCCAAGTGATTGCAACAACCCTCTAAATTATTGCGCACACAGGGATTTGAACTGCTGACCTTTGGTAACCTGGCATACTGTGAAAGGCAACAAATTCCCACAGTAATGTGTTCTTCCAACTGGGCCAAAAGGCCACTATGCCAGGTTATCTGGCATTAGTCTGTGGGCACTATTTAAACAGCAATTTGTTACATGTATTCACCAACTATTACAATGGTATGTAACAACTTGGCAGGTAACTTGTCAATTACATGTAGGAAGAATAGTTTATGAGCATAAACTATTATTCTACCCTTGCCTAGGATTATTTCCATGGATGTTCTATAAATCTGATTTAGTTCTTTTACTATGTTTTTGCATACCTTTGTGTTTTTTGACCGAGAAACCTTCTACTTTGGTAGAAGGGTTTGAGATTTACTCTTTGGAATAAACCTCTGTCAACAAGTCTTTCAGACCTGTTGATTTGGCACTGGTCTTCGGACCAATGTACCTAAGAGTGCTTGCTGCACAAGATAATCCGATGGACTATGGGTGAAAGTAAGATTGATTGATTTATGCTACAGAACTAGTCTCTATATATACTAATTCTAAGCTGATTATGTAACTCCCCAATAAGGCAAGACTTTCCTAAAATTAGTAGAAGGGTGTGGAAAGGAATAGAAGGTCCTGGAAGCCTGTAGAAGTTATGAGTCACCCTATGAGTCACTAAACGAGTCACTAATGAGTCATATTCCCACGACTGGTAGTTTTGTGACTGGTCAAGTCACAAAATATTAATAGTATGCGAGTCGTGCTTCTGGGCTGACCTTGTGTGTAATAATTATTACATAAACCCAGGAATTTGTTGTACAATTGAGTCTTGAGAGCTTGAACCAGCAGTTTGGCACCATTTTTCATGTGTGATTGTTTGGCGCCTGGCTGTGGGTCTTTGTGGGTCCAAGTAGAAAATAAGCGAAAATTATAAGTGTTTTTGGAGGTTTTCCTTGGGCTTGATAAGCTTGATGATTTAAGAGTTAATTACTTGGAATTAATTCACTCTTAGATGGCCAGCCAAAACATTATGATATTTTTTTGGTAGTCCAAGTGAGACTGATTTATGTTGAATTATTCCTTTGAGGAGAGGTTTGGATTCCTAAATATAGAGCTGGTGAAGAAGTGTCCAGACTTCAAGGGATCATCCCCTAATCCCTAACAAATATACCATGACTATGGATTGAACGTAAACATGTCATAAAGATTGTAAGTTTCATAAAAAATCATTAAAAATGTTTATTTTTCTGCTCAATGATTCACAACAGGTTTCACCTCCACTTAGGCGATGCTCCAGGGAACCAGTCTGGGCGCCAAAGCACTGCTTTATGGATTTGTGGTTCTCTCACACGATTGACTTAATATTTAGTGATGTGTAAAACTAATATATGATGTGGGGAACCCAGCTGCAGCCTGTGGATGTTATACAACAAGTAACAGGTGTTTCAGTCCTAAATGTGTAGATGTATACTCGGCACTTAACCTTCGGTTCATTGCAAGTGAATATATTTGAGTGTAGCCTAGTGGCTAGTGGTATGGGGGAAATATTTCTTCTATCAGTTTTTAATTGCTTGTAACTACAGTTAATTTATACAAGTAAACTGTCTGATGAGAGTATGATCAGTAACTAATGGAAATTGTGGAGCATATGCAGGGTTGGCCCATTGTAGATTGCCCCGATATGATCTTCTGGAGAATGACACCTGTCAGTGGTGCCCATTGAATATAAAGTAAAGTTCCCTTTGTTCCCTTCTTGTGTGCAACAAATATTCCCTTTCTGAGCCATGTCTCATGTCCTCCTCTCCTGTCTCTCTGTCACCTGTCCTCGGTGGCTGCATATATGCATCCCAGTTTCTCCAATTCTCATTCCTCTGCATGTGAGTGCATTCCTCTATATCCTTTGTACCTTCTCCTATGTGTTTCCCTTCTTCCCCTTCTGTATCTCATTCAATATCTGCTCTTCTGGTCCATGGGGCTAGCTGGGTATGGGGCCAGGTACATAGAGTTACACAAAACCTCTTCCTAAAATCTTGTAAATATTATTGTCGATACCTGATGATATGTAGAGCTTCTGTGCAGAGTTGCACCTTGACTGGGGGATTATTGGGGGAGATATTACAGTTTTAGTGTAGGAAATTTATATAATGTCACTCAATATTGTTTCATCACAACAGCCTGTTGCTCTTATGACAGATTAAGAGAAAACCTCCCTTACATAAAAATGTAGATTTTGACAATATTGAGGGTTTTTGCAATGGATAGCAATACAATCTGTGTACTGCAACAGCAACGTGTATATTGATCGTAGACCTATATAATATATTATAATTTGTGTACTAAAACAGCAATGTATATTGATTGTAGAGGGATATAATATCTGCACTTGGGCAAGAATCTGCAGAGTCTGCCAATGTGGGATGGCAGTTAGCTAATTATAGCTAATTATGTAATTTTAGTCTGCCACCATTGTGAGTTGCCTATCACTGTTATCAGACACTGCTTAAAAATATTACAGATATGAGTGCAGTCCTACCCTTATCATCAGATCTTCTGGAATTGCTTGAAGAGAATGGAGACATTGCTGAGTGGATAAATGATCTGGTGGATAACAGTGTCCAGAAGAGTGCCTCCAAAGCTTGTGGTGCTCCTGGTAGCTTGCTACTCCACTTGAGGTTATTTTTCAGCATACTTCCAGCCAGTTAGAACAATCCATAGAAGATATCTCCAGGGAAGTTCCTTGCTTAACCTATCACCTCCATTTCCTTTGGAAATCTACCCTGGCTCTTGAGCTTGCACTCTCCTCTCTACAGAGCCGTATCTCTTCTTCTCTTAGTGGTATTGAGACAACCCAAGCTCTTGAATGTCTGGTGTATCTTGACACTGTCAAGAGTTGCATGGAGGCCTCCCGTTGTTGTGAAGAAGAAAGGGAAGGGAAGGGGAGATGGAACGGGAAGGAGATGAGAATAGGCCGGTTAGAAAAAAAATGGCACATATGTGAGAGATTAGGAGGAAAAACAGAAAGAAGGATGAATGGACAAGAGAGGTACAATTAGTAAAGGATCAAAGACATGTAACGCGACCGGACTTACCAAGTGGAACGATAAAGGACGACTGAATGAGTGGGATTTAATATACAGGCACTCAGATGACCGAGAAGGGATAAAGACAAAGCAGGTGACCGAAGGATTGGAAATATAGGGGAGAGAATGAGAACAAATAAGAGTATATGAGATAGACAGGAGGAAAGACTTACAGATTCAGGAGACAGAGAGGGGATGAAATTGAGATGCATATGAGCAATCACCGGGAGTCATGAGGACAAAAAGAGAATGGGGTGGAAGGGATAGGACACAAGGAGGAACAATCAGTGCCAATGAAGAAGAAGAAAAGGACTCAATTCATAATGCTTACCCATTGTGACAGCTATGATCTTTTGCAGGATGCCATCAAGGACGGCAATTCATTCTGGGTCGGTTGCACATGGACCGCACAACTGACAGAAACCGGGTTGTTTTCACATAGTACAAAGGGACAGTCATATAAATTGATTACGGTAACATGTCAAAAATACTACACTCTCACATTCAGAAAAATATTGTTGTTCTCTTTGCTTGACCGATACTCTTGATGCACTCGCATAGCATCAAGACATATTGAGTTATTTCCTTCCTCGTCGTTGTTCAAAGACCTGGACCAATCGAGGATCATTGCCCATAGGTGTAGTAAAGATCACTAAACACCTTTTTCATCATTGTTATTGCCGTGCTTATGACTATCATGATCCATGCTACATATCTGTAGCCATACCTTCGGATCAACGAGTAACCGGAACCAAAAGATGCTGTGTTGATATTATTTCCATATATAAAAACAGATATAAAAAACAAATAAAAAATACATCCAAAGTCTCCAGTTACATAGGAATAGTTAGATAAATACTCTCTACCATAATCCTGACTTTTAATCAATACCTGTGACATCCTTTGAGAAGCAGAAAGTTGGAGCACCCTGGAATCTGAGGTCACATCACTTCCTGCAGAGCTCCAGTACAAGAAGGCTGTGGAGAGGCTTGCTGGAGCAAGCAAGAGCATGGTTGTTTCTCAAAATATAGTGGGTATGAGGTCTGTCGTGGCCTCAAAATCACTCTTCAGAACTAACTCGAGGCATCTCCCAGTTGTGTGTTGGTTGCAGGTATCAATACGTAGGACTAACCTTGTGTAGGAGTCGCTAAGGTATCTTCGTCAATATTCCGTGCAACTCTGAGGTTTGTAACTACTATAATGGTTCTTGTCATGCCACAGTTATTCAGAAATGGACAGGTACATCCCTCCTTGATGTATATGGCGATCCTCCTCCTCCAGAGTCTGCCCCCATCATTCTCCTTGGGTTTTTTTTTAGCTCTTTGTTCCCGGAGTTTCTCGCTCTCATAACGAAGAACGAATGTCTTTAAGCTCAAATTTTCTGGATCCACAGCCTACCTTTTGTACTTTCATTCAATCCATATACTATTGATGCTCTGACATCTTCTCTTTCACAGGGCCTCTCAGGCGTTTCAGCACATTACAGGGATTTGGCTCTTCAAGAACTCATCAACGCTTTTTGCATGGCAGAGGAGTTTTCTGTGGCCACTGACAAATTTTTAAAGAAAGTCGGCTGCACTGTTCTCCCCTTAGACACCTGTGCCCTATAGAGATGAGTTTTCCAAGTATCACTCACGGTAATTGTCCAGATACCTGTCAATGTCCTGGAGATTGGACCATCCTCATTCCAATGTCGCTGTCAGTAGTACTGTTGTTGGTACAGGAACTGGAGGAGCATGGGAGGAAGTTTTGTTCAATCCATTCATCGACTTTCAAGAAGAATATGAATTTTTACATAAAAAACACCTGAAAAATGGCCTTCAAGTTCTGCAAGACTCATCTAAACGGGTTCACCATGTGGTTGACTGTGACCATGTGAGGGGTTTTCGCAGGCACTTATGTCTTCTCGATGTCTGAAGAATCACTGGGTCAATGTATGGATTTTAACCATGGCTATGGGGCAGTTCGAGTTCTTCATTTGCTCCAGTATATATTCTCTTCCTTCCTTGATTGGTCTCAGAAAGTGCTCTGAACATCCAGGGGATCGACTGTCACATCTTCATCTCCGAATATTTCTGGCAATCCATTTGAAGAGCTTGACTACAATGCCGATGATTGGGGCACAATACAGCTTGTGTCACATCTCCTTGATGCAGGCCATGTCTTGCATGAGGGGCTTTCTGTGTTGGAGCTGAAGATCCATGCAGGGCTCGTGCAAGTCTTGAACTCCCTGCATGAAAGGCACAGTGATCCCCAGGATTGGTATATCTCTAACACTATGGCATTACTGCTCATCACTCCACATTTCATTCCGCAGAATTGAATAATCTACTTGACATGGTCAGGCCCAGTATGAGTTCCTCTATGTCCGGGACGGCTCCTGAACCATCCCCGTCACTCTTTAATAACACTAGTGCTGCCATTGTCGAGTTTTACAAAATATTCTTGGCATATTCTTCAAGACAATTTTCTTTCCCCTCTCCTCCCACATCTCTCCACTTGTCCCTCATACTCTGAATGGTCAGCAGTGTTAGAACCAGGGACTATTGAGTCACTTTATATATATTTCCCACACTGAAGCTCCAATATCTCCCTCAACCACTCCAAGATCAGGATGCAACTTCACACCAAAGTTTTATATATCATGAGAAACCTACATTAATATTGCCATGATTTTAGGAGTGGGTTTTACCCCACACTGTCTACCCAGCCCCATACCTACCCCAAGGGCCGGCTCACTTCATCTGAACATGTTGGGAAGGGGATACACTGGCATGTGGTTCTCCATTGAGTTTATTGTCTATTATATTCCATTCCTATCCATTCCCCTGTGAAGGTTTCACCTATATAGTCTCTACCACATATAGTGTACCATGTGCACGGCCGCATTAGGCCGGCTTCTAACTTCACTCCGTGAAGTTTTCACTTATAAATAGGTTTCCTATTTTATATAAAGCACCAGTAATTTGTAGTATAATAACAAGCAATTACAATTGTATCTTTGCCCCTCACCACACTAGCCATTAGGCTACAACTAAAATCTACTCACTCATGCTGAATCTTCGGTTCAGCGCCAAGCGCACTTTCCTATCTTGGACTAGAGCATGAGCTATATTGTGAAGACAACTTAGACAATGTAAGCTACAGTGGAGCAAACTGGAGCTCTACATAGGTCTAAGCATACTATATATATGGTACATGATCTATTGTCTCAGTTGGCTCCTTTATGTGACTAGAAAGGAAGATAAAGGATAGTGGCTGAAACAATTGTAATGAATTGGAAGGAAATAACAATGGAGATCACGCAATAGCAACAGCTATGGCACCGTGGGACTCAAAGTCGGATTGAGTGGACCTAATTTTACTACAAGCTACTCGTCCTACAGCAAGGCCGGGTCACAGTTGGGTTTCCAACATCACTACATAATATTATCTATAGTTATATATTAAATCCATCTTGTGGGAGAACCACAAACATGTACACCAATTCTTTGGTGCCCAGGCCGGTTTCCCGATGGCACCTAAGTGGAGAGTAAACCTGGGACTCAGCTCCCAGTAGAATTGCCATAGGGCAATACTTTCCCTATAGATAAATATAGATAAATTCACAGTAAATCTATAGGGATATTATCCTATTTCTCCAACCGACTCTCCGATATTCAAGCTTCGGAAAACCCCAGGAAACCCTATCTGCCATACCCAACTACAAGCAGAGAATAACTGAGATACGGGGAATGAACTGCAAATTCCCATATGCTCCATCTCACTGACACCTACCAGCCAACATGTTGTGGAGGGCCTGCTCAACCTTCCTCAATTATTTGAGGCATATGCCAATGACGATGCCCTCTCATTCTCTGTTGAACCTCTTCCTTTTGTTGATGCCCAGTCTTTAAATGTTGTTCTCAATCCTTCGTGGGCATCTTCTCCTGTTGGAGAACACCACCTCCACCGTCTCTCTTCAATAAAATCTGTCCTTACCTCGCTGCTGCAGCCACACGCACAACCGAGGCTTCCACCTGAGATTATTGTCTCGGAAAAGGCCTTGTACTATTAGTTCAGTCTTCAGTCAGAAAATCAATCCTGATTTTGACTAAGTTCCTCTGTTCACTTCCATCTCTCTTTGCTATTATGAAATTTGGGGACCATGCGATCCAAGTGGGTGCAACACAAGTACGTTGAAGCCAACCCCAATCTGAACCTCACCAATTGCCTCGCCATTGGGAGATTTAATAATATACGATTATGTCTTTATCATCATCGTAACAATCCTGCCACTGGTGAACCCCTTTTATACCCTTTATGTAAGTGGTCCATGCACTAGCTTACAAATCAATACGTCAGAGTTTGTAATGCCAACTTCCTGGTACTAAGTCCAAGGCTTGGGCATTTATTCTGGGTTCTATTCACCATGCTTCAAGATTATTCCTGCTTCCACTCGGTGGTCCTTTTGGACTTGGTGTTATGGCCCATACTGCCAATAAACCCACATTAATCCCCACAACCACCTGCACCATTTCTGGGACCTTTCCAACCACCCAAAGCCTGAACAACTGCTTCCGAATCCCATTGTATCAACCTGAGGTTCTGCATTCCCAAACCTCTGAAGATTCCAAAGCCAAGTTTCTGCTCCTTTGATAAACAACATGCAGGATCATTGTGTACCTCACTTCCTTGTTCTTTGTTCTATATTGCCCCTTGTGCTCTTTTCCCTCCCTTGTCTTTACTTGGCAAAAGTTAGTACAAAGACTAGATACATGTATATAAGACACTAGTCAACTGGACTATTCGCCAGTATGAATATCGACTTAATTCTGCATCATAGTTTCCAATTCAGTTCCGGTAAACTTTCTGACTTTCCAAAATTAGGGACAGATGATCGAGGAGGGCACAACACATAAGTTGAAGCCAAGTCCCTGCAACCTTGAACCACTCAAACCACCTAATATCGTGAACAGTCTTAGACCCCCTGGCTTCCCGTCTTTCCACCCCCTTCCGATTACAACCATGAACTCACAACCTTAGTCCCTCTATCTCCGGAGTATGGACCCCCCCTCGGAAACCATTTGGAACCTCCAGAAAACCTTTAGCCTCTAGCTAAGCACCAACATGTGGATTTAACACTTGGGCATCTTAGCCTCGGAGTTGTTTGGAGTTCAAAACAGAACTTTGGACCTGGATCAGGCCTTGGAGTTGGTTGGAGTTTGAAATAGGACTTCAGACTTGAATCAGGTTTTGGAAAGGGTCATGCCCTGACAGTTACCCGTTGTTAAGGGTAAGGGTATTCTTAGGTATGGGTACAGATAGACATAATATACCTGGGGGTTACCTGTGCCAATCACTATGTCTTAGCAATCACATCCTCCATCTGTGTTAGTATCTGTGTCCATGTCTGTAGGGAATGGCATAGGTGTAAAGGCAACTCTCCGTTAGTACTGATCTTATGACTACTGGAGGCTAGAACCAGTGGGATACCACCCAGCCCTGGAATTCCTCCTAGGCCTGACCTTGGGGCTCTAACCCAAAGCCTACCCACAGAGGCTTCTCAGACTTTAGGTAGAGGGGATCCAAAGATTAGTTATATTTACTAGCTACTACTAACAATGTTGCATACTTTTAGGTAGAGGATCCAAAGAGAACCAAGTGAGGATCCCCTTATCTAATCACTAGCTATATAGCTACTGTGTCACAACAAGTACAAATAGTAAGGAATAACTGGTAACATAAACAAGGAAAAGGGGGAATAGGATAGGGTGAGAGTAAACCATATAGGAAGTTAAGGAAAACATAAGGAAATAAGAGAAAAGGACATGGGGCCTAAGGGTTGTTCCTTGGCAGGAAGGGAAAATAGAATAACAGGGGAGGAATTAAAGGTAAATATAAGGAAATTAAAGAAAATAGAATAGTCCCTCAGGGCTGTCCCCTGACAACAGGTCACCCATGGGTCAAATATGAGTGACCTGTACCTAACCCATGGAGAACCCAAACCCATCAACCTATGGGTTTTTTCCCATGGGTAGATGGGTGTCAGGTATGCACTGCATCCATATGCATGCATACACAGTACCTTTGTATTGGATATATGCATATCATCTACATGCAATTGTGTGGGATGTGTGTATGTGTGGCATATGCATATATGGCATGTGTCAAGCTTTGGGTACTGGTGGACTTCAGGACTGCCAAGAGGTCGGGCAGACAATGGCCAAGTCCTGCAGGCCAAGAGTAGTGGCGTTGGCTTCAACGTACTCGTGTGTTGTGCCCTACTTGCCGTGCATGCAACCAATTTGCAACAGACAGATATGTAGGAGGATGCTGATGATGCCAGCCTAAGTCAAGGACTTAACAGAGGGGAAGAAGGTAGAAGGGCCTAAGACTAGTCAATACCCAGAATGAGGAAATATGTACATGCATGTCCTACTTATATAGGTTAAGAAGCAACATGTGGAATAAGGAATGTGGAACAATAAGGTATGCAAAGCATGTGGTTATTGTTCACAACAAGTAAAATTAGAATGAAGGAATATAAAACAGGGATAAAACAATAAAGGATAGGATAATAGAAATGTGGCCAAGGATAGGACAATAGGAAGTGCCCGACTATAAAACGGGGGCTGTGACCGAGGATAGAACAAGGACAGAAAATCCTGAGGTGAGACAGACCGAGGGGTAAGGAGTAGGTGTATGGGTAGTGGATGTGCCAAGCCAAGACCGGCATACCAAGTGATATGCATGCGGCGTGGACACTTGGACATGAACATAGGATGGCTGCTCAGTTGGCACTGCTGAATAAATGGGTCTCAGTATGTGTATTTGACAGCATATTTGTGTCATACATGTACACATGCATGTTGTACTTGTGTTAGGACCCATATGCCAGCATGCCTAACTATTCATTTCAGCCCACTGTCAAGTACACGTACCGAGGACCCGATAACTCGGCAGTACCGACTAAAATACTCCATTAGCAACCAAGTACGAACCATTCAATGAGTTGGCCTTGGTCAGACGCACATATCGGTCATACCCCTCATTCCTACGCCCACTCCTCACTCCTCGGTCCGCCTCACCTCGGCACCTCCTGCCCTTGTATTATCTTTGGTTATGGCCTTGTTTTACAATCGGGCATTTCCTATTGTGCTAGGGCACGTCCTATTATTCTGTCCTTTATTGTTCTATTCCCATCCTACATCTCTTATTCTAATTTTACTCGTTGAGGACAATAACCACATGCTTTGCATACCTTGTTGTTGTCAGCAACAACAAGAGCTTCAATACTGGAGAGCGGAAGAAGGAGATGAGCAATGATACTTGTCGGTGTATTGACCAGCTCAAGACTGAGCTTTAACTAATTACCTAAGAACTATACATATGGTCTGGCGGAGTAGCGGAGTCCAATAACAAGTAATAGAGAAAGGAGTGGAGAAATCATGACATTACCCCCCCTTTTAAGGTCAATGTCCTCATTGATGATGCATGCATTGCTTGTCTACTGAGTGATCCAAAGTACCGGGTTGGAGGGGCAGGTGCTTGTTTGGTATAAGCGCTTATGTCGCTTGTTCACTATCCCTCCCACTCGCGGTCTCATCCGACAGAGGTGGTGAGAAGAAGGTAAACGACCCCTGCACTCGTCCTAGCCATCGTGCCGGCATGCACGATTGGTGGGGCATCCTTTTTGCAAGAAGAAGGTAAGGCAGGGGTCGCATTAGTTAGTTTTCTGGTTGCGCCGGCGTGCGTTCAACCTCCCTGGACCAAGACCCTCTGGAGCTCTCTGCTAGCCATGGATCCCTTTCTCGTTGCGCCGGCGTGCGCGACGATTACAGGTCGTTTCTTCGTCGCGCCGGCGTGCGCGGCGACTCGTTTTTTCCTTTTTTTACAGGTTTTTTCGTCGTCGCGCCGGCGTGCGCGGCGACTCGATCCTTTTTGTTGCGCCTGTGTGGATTCGCGCCTGCGCACCTGTCGCGTTTGCCGTCGCACTCGTCGTTGCGTATCAGTGTACCACCCTCGCACCTGCACCCGTCGCCCTCGCACCATCCTAGCACCCTAGCACCTGCACCTGCCCCCACATCCCTATGCACACCTACACCCGCCGCTCTTGCGCCTGTGCACCTGTTGCGCTGCGCCCGTCATCGCGTACCGGTGCGCCTCCCTCGCGCCTGCACACCTGTCGCACCCGCCATCGCGGTGCACCGCTCTCGTGCCATCCTCACACGCGTCCGCCGCCCTCGCGCCATCCTCACGCGTCCACCGCCCTCGCGCCATCCTCACGTGTCCGCGTCCACAGCACCGCCCTCGCGCCATCCTTACGCGTCCACTGCCTTTGCACCATCCTCACGCGCGTCCGCCGCCCTCGCGTCATCCTCACGCGTGTCCACTGCCTTCGCGCCATCCTCACGCGTGTCCACCGCCCTCACGCCATCCTCACACGCACGTGCCTGTCGCGCCCGCCATCGCGTACTGGTGCACCGCCCTTGCACCTGCACCCGCACCTGTATCCGCCACTTTCACGCACGTCCTGCTGCACCCGCGCTCGCACCTGCGCCTGCATTCGTTCGCATCTGCGCATCTGTCGTGTCCGCGTGTGTTCGCACCTGTTGCCGTCATGCACTTGTGTCACGTTGATCCGCCGCGTCACACTCATCATCACGCACTTCGTTGCGTCGACCCGCCACGCTGACCACCACCCCACATGCAATGGCCTT
>QLPG01000841.1:0-22279 GCA_003314385.1 Gomphus sp. MG54 | reverse complement strand
AGAAGTTGAGGATTGGGAAGCCAAGTTAGAGGAAGTTGTTGAAGGTCCAAAGGCTCACATTCAAGACTGGGCAACCCTTTGCACTAATATCAAAAAGCATCTCAAAAACCACAGGACAACTTTACCACTCTCACAGCTCAATCAACTTATGATCATCTGTAATTTTGCCACCCTTCAACTAAAGGGACTCAATCGGACTCAAGCAAGTATTCAAATTTCTCATCAATGGCATGAAGGTGAAGGGAATTGGTTTGCCCAGTGTGTGCATGCACTAGCTCGTCATTATCAACTTTTTGAAACACTCCCAGTCAAAAAGCAAAATACTCGCTCTTGGTTGCATGATGAATCAGTGAAGAAACTCACTCTTAATTGGCTTACCTCCCAGAAAACTGGTAATGTCACACCACAAAAACTCCAACATGCTCTGAATAACAAATTGTTTGCTGAGCTCAATATTGCTCCAAAATCTCCCATTAGTGAGCAGACTGCTCGTCGGTAGTTGATTAAGCTTGGATGGAGACAAACAGTGGTTCGAAAAGGTGTTTATATGGATGGTCATGAGCGAGAAGATGTTGTGGATTATTGGAACAAGGTTTTTCTTCCAGCACTCAAGGAGTTTGAGAAGCGGGTGGCAAAATATGAGAGGTTTGATTTGGATATGGAGGGAAAGGAGTCAGAAATTTGCAAGATTATGCCAGAGCTAGAAGAAGGTCAGCAAAGAATCATCATTCAATATCATGATGAGTGCTGCTTTCATGCTAATGATGATGTCAAAACCTCATGGTGAGTTGATTTATTAAATTCAAGGAAATCTCAGAAATTGAATTTGGGCTAGGTTGAGAGAAGGAGAACAGCCACTTCGAAAAAAAGGGTGAGGTAGACTTATTCATGTTTCCGATTTTATCAATGAGGAGGATGGTCGATTGGTTCTTTTGGATGAAACTGGCCACGTCATCCGGGATGCTCGCAAAGTGATTTATCCAGGAAGTAATGGTGATCCTTGGTGGGACACTGACCAGCTTTTGGTCCAAGTCAAGTCTGCAATGGAGATCTTTGAAGCAGCTCATCCAGACTGTCCAGCATTATTTGTATTTGATCAATCATCTGCTCATGCCTCACTCCCACCAGATGCACTTAAGGCATTCACACTGAACAAGTCAAATGGTGGTGCTGAATGAAAGCAAAAGAATACTATCATTCCTCAGTCAAATCCAGACCCTCAATTCCATGGACTCCATCAGGAAATGATCACACCACAAGGAGAAGCAAAAGGCTTGAAAGACTGCCTTGAGGAACGTGGATTTGATGTTTCAAAGATGAAAGCTAAGTGCTTACCTGTTTGTCCTTTTGAAAGTCAAAACTGCTGCATGGCTCGACTGTTATCGCAGCAAGGAGACTTCATGGATCAGCCTTCTATGTTAGAGCTGATGATCAAGAAGAAGGGCCATGAGTGTATTTTCTTGCCAAAATTTCATTGTGAATTGAACCCAATTGAAATGGCAAGTCCAATATCATCTGTTATAAAGATTATCAGCTAATTAAATGGCTAAGTACTGGGGATGGTGTAAATACAGATATTGGGAGAAACCAAAAGCAAATTTTACTGCAGCAAAAGAGAAAGCTTTTGAGGTTCTTGATTCCTGCCCTCCAGAAGTCATTCGGAGATTTATCAATCGGTCTTGGAGATTTATTAATGCCTACAGAAATGGGCTAATAGGTTGGGCTGCAGCATGGGTTGTCAGAAAACAGAAGGGTCATCGGAGTGTCTCAGAGAAAGCCATGAAGGCTTTGGAAGAGGCAAAAGCACAGGCAGAGGAATAATCTTATAGACCTAGCAACCCCTATGCAAATAGCATTCTACCTCAGGTACACCCAGGTACACATCTGCCTTAGGTATAGACGACATACACACAGAGGCAAGTGCACCTGGGCTTCCCAGGAGGCAGGATGGGGCTACCAGTAACCCCAATGCAAACAGCATCTTACCTCAGGTGCACCCAGGTACACATCTGCCTTAGGTATAGACAACATACACACAGAGGCAAGTGTACCTGGGCTTCCCAGGAGGCAGGATGGGGCTACCAGCAACCCCAATGAATTCAGGGTCAGGATTGGTCACGTACAGCCCAGGCAAGACCTGACTGCTCTGCCCAGATGCATCTAGAGATGCAGCTTTCAAGCAAATTCTGGGTGAGATGGGTGAAACAAAAATAATTAAGGTGTCACACCTTCCACACTTGCAGATGAAAAGGAAACAGATGGGAATGAGACATTTGACTCATTAACATACCCAATGTTGGCCGCATGCACACACATACGATGGGTTCGCGTACGACACGCATACATCGTATGTGTTTGCATACGACACGCATGCATTGTATGTGTTTGCATATGACATGCACGTGCCGCATGAACACACATACGACATCTGTCATATGCATTCACGTATGACATGCACCCATCATATGTGTTCGCGTATGTTATGCACATGTTGTATGCATTCGTGTACAACATGCACGCACCACATGCGGCCGACGTTGGGTATGTGGTAGCATCGCGCAGTGGGCAGGCCGACGTTGGGTATATGTATGTGGTAGCATCCGGTCCACTTGGCCAACATTGGGTATGTGGTAGCATCCATCCGTTGAAGGTTGGTAGTGTCGCGCAGTGGGCAGGCCGACTGACACCAAGCTGATATAAGTGAGGTTGGCGCTGAACCTCAATTACATCAGCCACAACCCACGCAGTGGGCAGGCTGCTGTATGTGTGTGTTTGACACCAAGCTGATGTAAGCAAGGTTGGTGCTGAACCTCGATTACATCAGCCACAACCCGTGCTACCGCAGGGTTCCAATACCAGCACCAATCACTGGAAATTTGGTCCCAAAATTTGGCCACCCCCTAAAATTATCGGTAAAAATCCAAAAAAATGCTAAATCAACTCCTTTTCAAAGTGTGAATCTGATTCTGTAAAAATTAAAATATTTACATGAGCCATTCTCTCAGAATGAAAAAAGTGGACTTTGAGTGTCCGCAACTGTAGTACAAGGATAGTCACATGTATATAGTCTTCTAGTCGACTGGACTATTCGCCAGTACGAATATCAACTTAATTTGCATCACAGTTTCTGATTAGGTTCTGGTAAACTCTCCGACTCTCCGAAATTAGGGACAGACAATCGAGGAGGACGCAACACATAAGTTGAAGCCAAGTCTCTGCGACCTCGAACCACTCGTATCATCCTATACCGGGGACTGTCCCCGGTACTTAATTTGCATCACAGTTTCCGATTAGTTTCCGGTAAAACTAATTGGAAACTGTGACGCAAATTAAGTTGATATTTGTACTGGCGAATAGTCCAGTCGACTGGAAGACTATATACATGCGACTATCCTTGTACTATCTTTTACCGAGTAAAGACAAGGGGGGGAAGAGAGTACAAGGGGTCAATATAAAAGAGAAAACAAGGGAGTGAGGTACGCGATGGTCCTGCGCGTCGGTTATCAAAGTAGCGGAACCTTGACTTTGGAGTCTTTGGAGGTTCGGAATTGCCGAACCTTGAGATGTATGTCGGACCTCCGGAGATCTGTTGTTCAGGCTTTTGAGCAGTTGGAAGGGTCCCAGAAATGGTGTGGGTGGTTGTGGTGCTTAGTGTGGGTTTGTTTGGTGGTATGGGCTATAACACCAAGTAAAGACTTAAGAACAGAGGGATTGGGGGTTGAAAAGTCAATATTCAGAATGAGGAATTATCTACATCTATATACTACTTATATAGTCGAAGAACTAGAGGTGGAACAGGGTAGCATAAGATATATAAAAGGGATAAGGTATGGAAAGCATGTAGAAGCATTGTCCACAATGAGTAAAAATAGAACAATGGACATAACCGAAAATAGAACAATAGACATATCCTAAGGGAAAGTAGATCAGGGCATAAAAGAATAAGCAAAAATAGAAAGGATGGAATGAAAGGAAATGGACCAAGTGATAAACTGAATATACCGAGCTGAGACCATGTACTAGTGAGGAAATGACTTGTCACTTGTGTATAGGATTAAATGGTAGAGATCGTTTGGCAGGTATGACCAAGTGAACCAAGGCTTGGTATTGCATACTTAACAGCTCCACTTATTACGACTGTCCTCTATAGCTTGCACATCCATCTTCAGTGTTTCTATTGACCACTTTGCTATAAGGACAACCTAAACAGGCATTCTACCCTCAGGCAGTGCACTGGCAAAGGGAGATCCAAAGTCTTAGCTCACATCTATGTATATAATCACTAGCATACCTGGCAAAGAGGGATCCAAAGAGGAAAACTCTAAGGAACCCTTTGCCCACTAACTACAGGTATATATGTACTGTTGCTATGGCACTCTGTTTGTATCAGGAATCAATCCCCATATTAGTTGGGTATAGGGCCAGGGCACCAGCATCACTAGTAAGAGCCAAAGGTGTAGCTAATAGCCATGATTGATATCTGCTGATGTTAGCTGCTAACGATTACAGTTGTTTGGCATGTATCTTGGTAGTGCCAAGCAGGTGTGTGTAGAGCATATCTTGGTCAGTGGGTAGGGACCTCAGTCAGTGTGGCATTGGTCAGGGCCTAATCTTGGGGGTTCTCCTGACATTCACCTTTATTACTTTTAATATTTCCCTATATGTTCTGCTCCACTTTCCTTATTTGCAATTTCATTCTGTGATTTCTATTTCTGATATCTGATCTGTTGCTATGTTCCTTATAGGGTAACTCTGTTGGGCATTGGGGTGATATGTAGTCCAGTCGACTAGGGGTTTATATACATGTAACTAATCCTTGTACTATCTTTTGCCAAGTAAAAACAAGGGGGAGAAAGGAATACAAGGGGCTAATAGAAAAGGGAGAACAAGGGAGTGAGGTACGCAATGATCCTGCACATCATTTATCAAGGATGTTAGAGTCTCAGTAGTGCCGATAATGTGGATAGGAGTCGGTCAAGTTCTGCAGACCGTTCAGGGTGGCTAGGCTTCAACATGCTCGTGCATTGTGCCCTGCTGTTCCGTGCATGCTACTGATTTGGACAGAAGAGAGATGCAGGAAGAATGCCGAGAGTGTCAGCCCAAGTGAAGCACTTTAGACAGGAGAAAGGCAGACAAGGGGGTGTGAACCAAGTTGATATCCAGAGGAAGGAACTATCTACATACATCTGCTACTTATATAGGTTAAGAAGCACAATGTGGAACAGGGTGGTGTAAGGAATGAGAACAATAAGGTATGAAGGATCATGTGGAGGTATTGTCTACAGTGATCAAGAATAGAATAAGAAATGTAAGTGAGAATAGAACAATGAAAGATGGCTGAGAATAAGATAATGAGAGAGTGGATGAGAATAGAACAATGGAAAATGGCCGAAGATAAAACAATAGGGCTGTGACCGAGTAATTAAAGGAATAATAAGTGTTTCTGAGGAAAATAGGTAAGGAAACGGTCGGGGAATGAGAGAATAGAAGGGGATAGAGGGTATGGGATGAGAGGGGTGGTCCAGAAAAATGTACCAGATGTGCCAAACCGAGACTGCATGATAGTGAGGAGTGATGTAGGTGAGGGTTGGTCAGTCGGTATTGTCAAGTGAACTGGGACTCAGTATCATGGATTTGACAAAGGAGCAGAACCTAGGTCATGGAATCACAGGGGTTTGGGATTATGGAACTTCAGGTTGATGCAATAGAATTATAGAAAGTGATTGTTCCAGACTTCTAATGGTTGGAAAGTCCTGGAAAGGGTGAGGGTGGTTGTGGGGACTAATATAGGTTTATTGAAGGCATGGGCCATAACACAAGTAGTACTACATAAGATCTTGTACATTCAGTATTCCACTCTTTAGTCAGAATATTAACTAAGATTTTGACTAAGCTCTCTTCGTTCATCTCTGTCTTCATTTCTGCTCTTGTTTTGGAACTTGTCAAGAACATGTACCAAACATCTGGTAATTCGGCAATGCCAACCAAGTAGTCAGACT
Source organism: Gomphus sp. MG54 (assembly GCA_003314385.1). Classification (NCBI taxonomy): domain Eukaryota; kingdom Fungi; phylum Basidiomycota; class Agaricomycetes; order Gomphales; family Gomphaceae; genus Gomphus; species Gomphus sp. MG54. Next base: position 16,280 of record QLPG01000841.1, on the reverse strand, counting down.
ATGCCCATGCAAGTATCTAAGCTGCATACTAGTCACTTGGTATGCCAGTCCCAGCTTGGCACATTTGCCATCCACATTCCTTGTCCCCATCCCTCATCCACTTTATCTCAATTACCAACCATTAATCCTACCCCATCCACTCATTATTCCTCGACCCATCTCATCTCAGGACATCCTGTCCTTTGTTTTATCCTCGGCTACAACCCTATTGTTTTATAGTCTGGTACTCCCTATTGTTCCATCCTTGGCCACATTTCTTCTATTTTCATTGTTAGATCCTGTTTACATTCTTTCATTCTAATTTTACCTGTTGTAGACAATACCCCCATGCTCTGTATACCTTATTGTCCCACATTCCTTATTCCACATGTCACCTCTTTAACCTATATAAATAGGACATGCATGTACATATTTCCTCATTCTGGGTATCGACTAGGCTTAGGCCCTTCTACCTTCTCCTCCTCTGTTAAGTCCTCTACTTGGGCCAGCATCATTGGCATCCTCTCGAGTATCCTGTCTGTTGCAAATCAGTGGCATGCATGGAGAGTAGGGCACAATGTATGAGTATGTTGAAGCCAAAGCCACTACTTCCGGCCTGTAGGACTTGGCCATTCCTGTCCAACACCTCGACATTCCCAAAGCTTGACAGAACTGTAAAAGAGGTAACCCAAGAACTGGGATAAAACTTTGGTGTGAAGAAAGCCTAATTAAGTTCTCCAATAAGATAACAGCAAGCTAATGCCTATCTGGGTTGATGTCCAAAAAGAATTGTTTAGAGGGGGCCTTGGCAGGTGACTTGTTAATTACATGTAGGAATAATAGTTTATATGTGTGAACTATTATTCTACCCTTGCCTAGGATTATTTCCATGGATGTTCTATAAAATCTGACTTAGTTCTTTTATGATGTTTTTACGTACCTTTTATATTTTAGCTGAGAAACCTTTACTTTGGTAGAAGGTTTGAGATTTACTCTGCAAATAAACCTCTGTCAATAAGTCTTAGTAGTTGGTAACCAACTTAAGAGTGCTGGCAGTACTAGATAATCCCATGGATTATGGGTGATGATAAGATTGATTAATTCTATGCTACAGAACTAGTCTCTATATATACTAATTCTAAGCTAAGTATGTAACTCCCTAATAAGGCAAGACCTTCTGGAAATTAGTGGGAAGTTTATGAAAAGGGATGGAAGATCCTGGAATCCCCTGAAAGTCACAGTATTACCCTCATAGTCACTAATAATAAAAAGAAAAGAAAAATTCCCATGGCTTGTAGTCTTGTGACTGGTCATGTCAAGTACACGATGCTGAGCCTTATTTTACTTGGTAGTACTGACTGAATGACTCTCACCATTAAATCCTACAAACCAGTGATAAGTCATTCCTCACTAGTATGTAGTCTCAGCTTGGTACATTTGGTTCATCATTTGGTTCACTCCCTTCATCCCATCCCCTCTATCCTTGTTTATTCTTCTATTCCCCATCCTTCCCCTTACCCATTTTACCTTGGGACATTTCCTATTTACTTATTCTTCAGTCATGGGCCTATTGTTTTATATTTGGCCACTTTCTCTTGTTCTAATTCCATCCACACTCCCATTATTTTATTCTTGGCCATATGTCATTGTTCTATTCTCAATTACATTTCTTTATTCTATTCTTGATCATTGTGAACAATACCTCTACATGCTCTTCATACCTTATTGTTTTCTCCATGTCTTATGTCACCCTGATTCTACATCTCACTTCTTAACCTATATAAGTAGTGCATGTATATAGATAGTTCTTTGTTCTGAATATCGACTTGGCATATGCCTTCTTGTCTTCCCTTCTCCCATCTGAAGTCCCTTACTAGTGATTGGCACGGGTAACCCTCGGGTATTTTGTGCCTACCTGTACCTGTACCCGAGAATACCTGTACCCTTAGCAACGGGTAGTGGTTATTGCGGGTATGGGTACGGGAACCTGCGGGTTCAATGGGTATTGCATTTACCCGTGACCCACAACGGGTATTGTTCTTACCTGCGGGTTTAACAGGTATTGTTTTTACCCACAACCCACAACAGGTATTGCACTTACCTGCCACTCACAATGGGTATAAATTGACCCAGTACTGAAATTTAATATATTTTCTTATTATAAAAATTCAGAATTTATAGAATATTACCCCTAATAGTATCCCAACCCATAGTATGCTCCTCCTCAGGATTGGTGACCTCATCCCCCAATGCAGCCTCAATATCAGCATTCTTCACTAAACCAAGTATGCTCTAAGATCCAATACACATAAGGGCTTGAGTTGTCTGAGCTACAGCACCCTACCTCTGATACACCCAAGTACACATCTGCCTTAGGTATAGACGACATACACACAGAGGCAAGTGCACCTGGGCTTCCCAGGAGGCAGGATGGGGCTACCAGTAACCCCAATGCAAACAGCATCCTACCTCTGATACACCCAGGTACACATCTGCCTTAGGTATAGATGACATACACACAGAGGCAAGTACACCTGGGCTTCCTAGGAGGCAGGATGGAGTTACCAGTAACCCCAATGCAAACAGCCTCCTACCTCTGATACACCCAGGTATACATCTGCCTTAGGTATAGACGACATACACACAGAGGCAAGTGCACCTGGGCTTCCCAGGAGGCAGGATGGGGCTACCAGCAACCCCAATGCAGTCAGGGTCAGGATTGGCCAACCCCACAACATGCACATGCTGCACACGCACATGTAGGTCTTGTATGCATGCACATATGACACGTACACACTGCACACACACATGAGGTGTTGTATGCGGTCACATACAGCCTACATGCCTAAGTAGTCAGGACAGCCGATGATGGGCACTCCAATTTTCACACGTGGGTCTGTGAGTGGTCAGTGTGTGTATGCGTTGAGAGTGTATGACAAAAAAAAAAGATGAAGGTGAAAATCCTGACCATTTTTCAACACGATCCACATTGCATGGCCTCCTAGGCTTATTCCTGACATCATCCATTCATGCACTTCTCTCTCACCAGAGGGAAACAGGTAAGCTGGGAGGAAATCTATCAAGAAAGACATGTCCGAAGCCATCACCGCTGCGATTGTTGCGGCTTGCTGTTAAAATTTTCAATTAACAAGAAATCTTTTTTTTTTGCACTTACTCTGTATAGCATACATGTCAACCCTGCAAGAAATGATTCATCTCTATACAGTTCCGAACACAGAAATATATGGCAATGAACTCATGTCATTCATTGTGGGCTTTCCAATCATCATTAGCGCTGCAATTGACAGCACGGGTACCGTGGTTTTGATGGTCCTAGAAACACAATTAGATACTAAAACGTGAAGCTATGTAAGGAGTTCCCCTCTCACAAAAGTTACGACAATGAGGTCCTGGTCGGATGGACCTTGGCTTTGAGCATGAACCAAAATGCCATGCACGACATGTTCTACTTTACTAGTGGACTCTTGTCTTCCGTGTAGCAGGAATAGGACTGCGAGAGGCCGTCCTTCTTATGCCAGAGGAGCGTATGAGTAGACATTGACATTAATACCGGCAATGACCAGTGTCTGTTTTGGAGTCGTTGACATGATGAGAGGAGGGCCTTGTAAGAGGTAGGACAGACTAGACTCCCAGGTAGATATATAACGCACCAGTTATTCCACACTGTGTAAGCAGAGAGTCGATGGTTTGTAAAGCAATAATAGGTGCTCACCTGTTCCCTGCCTCACTCACCGCATGCACCGTACATGTTGTATGTGCCACACATGCCGTATGCGCCATACGCACCATACGTGCACACGTATGAGATGCACATGTAGAACTTATATATCATGATCAGCACACCTCAAGCTCAAACTCGACACTCAAACGTACAAAAGGAGGTCGACTCGTCTCCCAATTTCCTCATTCCCTTCCACTCCCAACTCCCTAATGCAAGAAACCTTCCCTTCATTTGACATACACACCGGTCCACAATGTGTTCCTTTGCTGTATCCCTCTACGCACTCGCCCTCCTCAGAGCGGGGCCTACTGGAGCGGGGCCAACTGGAGCAGGGTCAAGGATGGGAATCGGGCCAACCGGGTGAGCGGCAACAGGATTGGGGCCAGCAGGATTGGGGCCAAGAGGACTGGGGCCGGCAGAATTAGTGAGTGTGTCAGTTTGGCCGCCGCTTGGGTCATAAGAATAGGAGTGGATGCACTGTATGATTTGCTGTAGGGCTTTTTGTAAGATTTGCCGTAGTAAGATTTGCCATAGTAGCGTGGCTCATATGAGTCCATGTCGTCAGCGTAACCATAGGATTCATAGTACCCCTACACAGACATGAGTAGACATAACAATAACAGGCTGGACAATGTATGGCTTGCGGGATGGGTGCGCTGAAGATGACAAATGGCATGAAGCTCTTGGGGGCAGTATATCCGCCGAGATGAGCACAGGATGCTGGAGGTGGTACTTTGGGGATGGATCATGTGGTAGCATCCGGTCCACTTGGCCGACGTTGGGTATGTGGTAGCGTCCATCCGTCGAAGGTTGGTAGTGTCGCACAGTAGGCAGGCCAACTGAGGGTATGTGTATGTGGTTTGACACCAAGTTGATGTAAGCGAGGTTGGCACTGAACCTCAATTACATCAGCCACAAAACATATTAAATAAATTTTGAATTTTTAAAATACAAAATTATATTGATTTTGAGTACAGTCACATGACGGGGGTGCAGGTGGGCTTAGTATAAGTTAGAAAAGTGAAGTTAGCGCCGAATTTCAATTATATAAGCAAGGTTAGCACTGAACCTCACTTTAACCTCTATAAGTGAGATTAGCGCTGAACCTTGCTTATATAAGTGTACCCGTGAACGGGTACAGGTTTGGGCTGGGTTGGAAATCCTGACCCTGACCCTTACCCACGCTACCCATACCTGCTACCCATGTGGGTTTCCAATACCTGTGCCAATCACTATCCCTTACTCAGGCTGACACTCTCGGCACTCTCCTGGGTATCTCTTCTGTCTGAAATCAGTGGCAGATATGGAAAGTAGGGTGCAATGCATGAGTAGGTTGAAGCCAAGCCACCACGATCGGTCTACAGCACTTGGCCAATTCCTGCCAACATCGTACTATTGCAATAGTACTCAGCCCATGCATTGTCGGCATTCCTGGTGCTTAACAGGTTGTCACAAATTATTATTAGTAAATGAGCCATGCTTCTGGGCTGACCTTTATGTAATAGCTATTATATAAGCCCAGGAATTTCTTGTACAAGTTGGTCTGAGAGCTTGACCCAGGAATTTGGTGCCATTTTCTGTGTATTAAGTAATTGACACCCAATTATGGTTCCTTGTTGGTCCAAATAGAGGTAGGCAAAAAATATATGTTTTTGAGGTTTTTCCTTGGACTTGAGGTTTTGTTATTTAAGAGTTAATTACCATAAGTAATTCACTCTTAAATGGCTAGCCAAAAATTCTTATATTTTTTGGTAGTCAATTCAAGACTGATTTGTTGAATGATTTTCTGAGTAAGAGAGGTTTGGAATCCGATATACTGATCCTGCCTGGTTCAGTGGCCCTTCATGTCTAGTGGAGAATTCCCCATTCTGCAACAGCTCTTGCTATTACATTCAGTCTATATGAAATTAGGGTCCAGTGTGGTCTGGTGGGTGCAATACATAAGTTGAAGCCAAACCCTAATCAGAACCTCACTATTGCTTCACCTTTGGGAGATATTACATTTGGATTACAACTACATCCTTTCTATATCCTTAATAGGGTATAGATAATTGTTATTATCGCACAACACAACTAGCCTTTATTTATAATAATTATGAGCTGATTATATAACTGCCCAATAAGGCAAGATCTTTCAGTAATCAGTGGAAGAGTACAGAAAGGAACAGAAGGCTCTGGAAGCTTATAGAAGTCACTGTATCACCCTTATAGTTACTAATAACAAAAGAATAGAAATATTCCCATGGCTGGTACTCTTATGACTGGTCAAGTCACAAAATATTAGTATTATATAAGCCCAGATATGGTATACTAGCTACACCTCACCCTTTTTGCAGAAGGCATAGCTAAGTGGCACCATCATAGCCTAGTCAGACAGCTCAGAAACCCAGGAAAGCCTAGCCAAATCCCCTGAAGAGCCCAACAGGTGCCTTTTTCATATATTGATAATTGGCACCAATGTTATTTTACATTGTGGGTCCATGGATAGATAAGTGAGAATATACCTGTTTTTGAAGTTTTCCTTGGAATTGGAGCATTTGTGATTTAAGAGTTAATTAATATAAGTAATTCACTCTTAAATGGCCAGCCAAAAACTTATTATATTTTGGTAGTCAATTAAGACTGATTTATTCCATAGCTCCTGGTTGTGGCTTCTTTAGATTCATAAGGAAGTTTGAATAAGGGTTTGGTAGGAGTATAAATGTGATACCCTAGGCTTTTCTGGTTTTCAAATTGTTGAAGTATAGAGGGCTCCTATTTAATAAGCTACAAGTCTTGAGATTTAGGGCTGGTTTCCTTGATTTTTTATCATCCTCTCATTTTCTTTTCAAGGAGAAGCTTTTCCCAAAGCAGTGTGAAGTGGTCGAAGGGCTGGTCCACCAATTGTAATACTCCTCTAATAATTGAAATATTTGAGGGAATACATGCATATATGTAGTGATTGGTGCAGGTATTGGAAACCTGCATGGGTAGCAGGTATGGGTAGTGCAGGTAAGGGTCAGGGTCAGGATTTCCAACCCAGCCCAAACCTGTACCCACAGGAGGGTTTTCACAGGTATGGGTTTTCACAGGTATGGGTTTTCACAGGTATGGGTACAGGTAGACATAATATACCTGGGGGTTACCCATGCCAATCACTACATATATGCAGGTGTTATGATGTGAAGGAATAACATAATTGTAATAAAACATAATGTCTCCCAAAGGTAAACAATGGCAAGGTTCAGAGTAGGGTATGGCTTTAACTTGTATGTTGTGCCTACCAGATCGCACTGGTCCCTAATTTTGGAATAGTAAGACAGAAAGAAGGCTTAGTCAAAATCAAAGTCGAGTATCTGACTGAAGACTGAACTACTGAATGTACAAGATCTTTATACTACTTTCAAATCTATGAGGAGTCAATATCAATTACATGTACCGAGTGTCTGGTAATTTGGCAGTACCAACCAGACAGCCAGACTATATCCACATATAAGTGCCTACTGTCAAGCCCCCGATACCAAGCTCTGATTTACTCGGCAGTACCGACCGGCCGACCCTTACCCATATCATGTGTGGCCTCAGCTCGGTACATTTGGTTTATTGTTTGGTTCACTTTCCTCATCTCACCCTCTCTATTCATTGTCATTCATTCATTCCCTGTCCTTCCCCTTGCCTGTTTACCCTCAGGATATTCACTCTTTGTTGTCACTCGGCAGTGGCACTATTGTTTTATGTTCAGGCCACTCTCCATTGTTCTATTCTCACTCACTCTTTTGTCCTCGGCCATACTTTATTGTTCTATTATCATCCACATTCCATGTTCTATTCTTGATCATTGTGGACAATACCTCCACATGATTCTTCATACCTTATTGTTCTCCATTCCTTGTGCCACTCTGTTCCACATCTCACTTATTAGCCTATATAAGTAGCCAATGTATGTAGATGGTTCTTCGTTCTGGAAATCAACTAGGTTTACGCCTTCTTGTCCTCTCTCTCCCTGTCCCAAGTCCTTTACCTGGGCCGACACTCTCAGCACTCTCCCGAGTATCCCTCTGTCCCAAATCGGTGGCATGCATGGGAAGTAGGGCGCAACGCACGAGCACATTGAAGCCATGCCACTACTTCTAGCCTGCAGGACTTGGCCTTTACCTGTCCGACCCCTTCGGCTTTCCCGAAGCCTGTCAGTATGTCCAGTGCCTGACACCTACACCATATGCAAGTCACTTGGTATACTGGTCTTGGCTTGGCATATCTATCATCTGCATTCCTTGTCCCTATCTCTCATCCACTCTGCTCCTTTCACCATCCTTTAATCCTACCCTATCCAGTCCTTATTTCTCCATCCACCTCACCTCGGGACATCCTATCCTTGTTTTATCCTCGGCCACAACCCTATTGTTTTATAGTCAGGCTGTCAAGCTTCGGTTACTGATGGACTTTGGTACTGCTGAGGGGTGTTGTCGAAAGGGTTGGGCAGACTATGGCCAAGTCCTGCAGGCCAAGAGTAGTGGCATTGGCTTCAATGTACTCGTGCGTTGTGCCCTACTTGCCATGTTTGCCACCGATTTGCAACAGACAGATACTCAGGAGGATGCTGATGATGCCGGCCCAAGTCGAGGACTTAACAGAGGGGAAGAAGGTAGAAGGGCCTAAGCCTAGTTGATACCCAGAATGAGGAAATATGTACATGCATGTCCTACTTATATAGGTTAAGAAGCGACATGTGGAATAAGGAATGTGGAACAACAAGGTATGCAGAGCATGCAGTTATTGTCTACAATGAGTAAAATTAGAACAAGGAATGTAAATGTGGGGGATTATGGCTCCTTAGGTCTAGTCTACAAAAAGCACCCAATGGTGCCAGTTATTTCTCTCTTAATTTTCTTCTTTTATTTTCACTTAATTTCACTAATTAGTCTTTGGGTATCTAAATGTAGTATCCAATAGCCTCAAATTCATCATATTTTTCTCCTATTTTTCCTGATTTTTTTCGAGGCTAAAAGCCCTTTATTTTGCTGAAGCCCAACTACAGTGTCCACATGAGTCCACAAACTCAGCTCAGTTTGCTAATCATTGCCAAAACCAGTAATAATTCAAACTCAGTGTGGAGTTTGGATTAGTTACTAAGTGCATAGGCACAATGCTATGCCCATTGCAACAGTACTGCTTCATGGCTATGCTAGCTATTTTAGCACAGGTATGGGGCTATGCAAGGCTTGACATAGCCAGTGTAAATAGACCAAAATAATGTACATATATGGCATAAAAGCTGTGTACATGGTCTGTGCATGATCAAGGCTATGCAAGGAAATGACTCATAGTCAGGTACTGAAAGTTGATTGGCTAGGAACCTTCTAGAATGTTCTACAACCTTCCATGTCCATTAATAGATAGAAGTTCTCGCCCTAGTGTAAATACAATATAAAAGGAGGACAGAGCTCATTCCCATGCAATGCTACAACACCCATGACACACAGATCCAGGCAGAACCATTAACATATCATTATGTTCACGTACCCCCTCTAACACATTTCTCACTCAGAAGATGATCCCATCCAATCTACACTCAGTCATATGCGATAGGAGATACAGTCTATTTTTCAGAAAGTCAAGAACCATACATATTTCTTGGAATGACATCTAGACCAGCATATTGTAATAAGAGTAGAGTGGAATATGAGGCAGAGTTCAGGGCACCATCCCATTATGATTACCCTGCCCACTCCATTCGACTCACTCTTAAATACAAAATGAGATTGCATGACTATATACACATTAGTCCTCCTACTCTCAGACCCCTATCCTTGGATTGGATACTGGAGAAATTGTGGAAAATATGTTGCCTGTGACCTAGAAATACTCCGAGATGACTCAGTCCCCTGACTCATCCTAAGGCCCCTCAGGAGTAGTGGACAAGGTTGTTAGATGTTTATTGGTGGACTTCCTTGTTGTTTCTTTTATATGTTTCCCCTTTTCTTAGCATGACTCAGACCTGTTTCCTATTCTGTGAGTCTTTTCTCGTTGTTACTCATCATCCTTACCTTTTTGGTTAGTCTCCCCCTATCATAGCCCCTAGCCCCTATTCGCGCAACCTTGATGCTATACCATTTCTCTAGAGTTTCTCCATAGTTACCTCTTTTGTATACTTTGTTCTCGCACTTTGTCATTCAACTGACATAGCCAACCTCTCGTATCATTTCGCATCATTGCTTGGTTTTTGTATATAAAGGCCTCTGGCTCACCTCTGTAATAACAAGTTCTCAAGTTAAAGCCCCAAGTCAAGTCTCCAAGTCCAAGTCAAGGCTAGTCTAGAAACATCTAGACTATTGTACTCAAGTCCAAAGCCAAAGTCCAAAGTCTTAGTCAGCATGACACATTCGTGTCTCATCAGGTCATGTCCCTGTCACATCACATCATAATCACTCACATTCTATTTTCTTTCATACATTGCTACTTACAAGTCACAGAACCTAGTCCAGCTGTGCCGAACGACTGCGCTAGACCCTGCCAGAGAAAAGGACTGGTGCGCTCAGGCTTTTAGGTATTAATTACCTAGAGCAACTCTACAGCGGGCTGAAATGGATAGTTAGGCATCCTGGCATATGGTTCCTAACAGCAGGTATCATACCTAATTCCCTCTTGTTTCCATGAATTCTACTTCCTCATCATCTGGATACTCTAGGTGCATGTAAAGCCCATAATACCATGCTCTGATTTACTCGGCAGTACCAACCAACCAACCCTTACACATATCATCCCTCATGTCAAGCCCCGGATACCAAGCTCTGGTTCACTCGGTAGTACTGACCGAACAACCCTTGCCTTTTAGTCCCACACACCAGTGACAAGGCATCCCTCGCCAGTACATGGTCTCGGTCCGGTACATTTGGCTCATTGTTTGGTTTACTTTCCTCATCCTGTCCCCTCTATCCTTTGTCATTCCTTCATTCCCCTTCCTTTCCCTTGCCTGTTTACCCTCAGGACATTCACTCTTTGTTGCCACTCGGCAGTGGCCCTATTGTTTTATGTTTCAGCCACTCTCTATTGTTCTATTCTCACTCACTCTTTTTTTCTTGGTCATAGTTTATTGTTCTATTCTTGATCATTGTGGATAATACTTCCACATGCTTGTTGTTCTCCATTCCTTGTGCCACTCTGTTCCACATCTCACTTATTAGCCTATATAAGTAGCCAATGTATGTAGATGGTTCTTCGTTCTGGAAATCAACTAGGTTTACACCTTCTTGTCCTCCCTTCTCCTGTCCCAAGTCCTTTACCTGGGCCGACACTCTCGGCACCCTCCCAGGTATCCCTCTGTCCCAAATTGGTGGCACGCATGGGAAGTAGGGCGCAACGCACGATCACGTTGAAGCCATGCCACTATTCCCAGCCTGCAGGACTTGGCCTTTACCCGTCCAACCCCTTCAGCTTTCCCGAAGCCTGTCAGTATGTCCGGAGCCTGACACCTCACCAGTGTGTGGCCTCGGCTCGGTACATTCGGTTCATCATTTGGTTCATTATCTCTATCCCACCATCCTATTCTTTATCATCCTTTTATTCCCTGTCCTTCCCCTTGCCTGTTTACCCTCAGGACATTCACTATTTGTTGTCACTTGGCAGTGGCACTATTGTTTTATGTTTGGCCACTCCCATTGTTCTATTCTCACTCACTCTTTTATCCTCAGCCATACTTTATTGTTCTATTATTGTCCACATTCCTTGTTCTATTCTTGATCATTGTGGACAATACCTCCACATGATTCTTCATACCTTATTGTTCTCCATTCCTTGTGCCACTCACATCTCACTTATTAGCCTATATAAGTAGCCAATGTATGTAGATGGTTCTTCGTTCTGGAAATCAACTAGGTTTACGCCTTCCTGTCCTCCCTTCCCCTGTCCCAAGTCCTTTACCTGGGCTGACACTCTCGGCACTCTCCCGGGTATTCCTCTGTCCTAAATCGGTGGCATGCATGGGAAGTAGGGCGCAACGCACGAGCACGTTGAAGCCATGCCACTATTCCCAGCCTGCAGGACTTGGCCACTCCTCGGCATTCCCGGAGCCTGACAGTGCATGTGGTAGGAAATTCCTCAGTTGTCCACTCTAGCTCTGTTGAAAGGGATTCATTTCCAAGAGCTGTTATGAGTTTCTGTCAAACTTCCTTGGCCTTGAGGGCCTAAGTCATGAGCTTCCTTCTAAGCTGTTGCCACATGTCCACACATTTAAGTATCTCCTCTAGGTCATTAGACCTTTAAGAAAGTTAAGAGCCAAAAAGTATATAGGAGGGAACTCAGGGTGTATCATTCCTATCTCCTGTAATTTATCTTGAGGGATTATATGTATATATATGAAGCAGGCATTATATACTGTAGCAGAAATGAGAACAGTCCTACACCAACAATACACAAAGTGTAAAGGCACTGTGTCCCCAGGAACATGTCTGCATCCATAAACTCCAATACTAGAGCATACTCAGCTTCCTGCTCCAAATATCATAGACCCTAGGTACTCTGCTCCCCATTATACCATTCTGGGAGCTTGAACATCCACTTCTACATCACACCTCTGAGCTTGCTGCATATACTTAAATGAACCATTTACCAGTCATCCACAGATATGGAGTTAAACCAACCATGCCTGTGAATTAATGAATTAATGATGTAGGCAACGTTATATTTAGCCTGCCAAATCTCAAATCTCCAGAGAACCATGCATCAGTCCACAACCAGCTAAGCGTAGGCTGGGCCAAATTAGATGGGTTTCTAGTTCAAAACTGTCGATGTGTCCTTGTCATCTCTCATGAACAAAAAATGCATCATGTATATAAATTAACTGTTCTCGTGTAGTTTTCCAGATGTGCCTCAATCTGATTAGTGACAATTCTATCGGTCATCAATATGTACCCTTGCTCTCTTCCCGATTGCTTGGCTCCATCTTCTATCGAGGAAGAATGGTGTAATGTCATGAGCCACAGATGATACCTTAAAGATTGACTATGGACGGTGATGCGGCCCCTGGTTAGTACCAAAGCGGTTGAACAAACAATGGAAAGAACAGACAACAGGAAGCAAGCCTAAATGGGAGCTTGCTGGTCAAGCTCCTCAACTGGATTTCCTACTCGCAGTCATGAATTGTGGAACCCCGTTCAAGGCTAGCAGTTGATATAACGAAAGAATAAACGCAGGCAAGTGTTTAAGCTCATGCCTCAAGGAGTGACAGTCGCCGTTCAATTGGTCCATTCTACCACGCAGAATAATTGTCTCCTTTCAGTATGTCATTACTTGGGGGGGCATTACATGCAGCACTTTCCCCGTCGTCGAGGAGGGACGCAAGGTTATATCCAGGCGATATATACACGGAGCGGGAAGGGATTGAAACCGATATTCTCAATCGTCTCTTACCGACATGAAATTATCCTCGCCCTACAAAGGGCATTTCAGTAGCCCTGTAATGATCATCATCAGCGACAAGTGCTGAGCCGGATCACAGATACCAGGAGAAAGTACATCGAGACAACAAATGAAATGCAAACAGATATGAAACTTTGGCAGAAAATCGGCTCGTCTCAAGGATGGGTTATTATATCCTAGGACTCACATAATATTCATTTCGAGGACTTGCACGCTTGTGGGTAATCCAGCAATATGGACGACAGCGTCGGCGACATGCTGTACATCCATTGTCTTCTCCTGGCGCGTCGTCCCGTCCGCCTGGAGTGTCCCTGCAGCGATCGACTGTGCGAGAGGAGTGAGTGCATTTCCTGTCGAACGGTCAGACAACAAGAAAAGGGAGAAAGTGTGATTAGGAGGACCTAACCTATGTCAATTTGCGTGACACTGATTCCATGAGAACGACAATCAAGTGCTGTGGCCTTTGTGAGTCCTAAAACGGCGTGTTTGGAAGTCGTGTATGGAGCCGAGTGCGGACGTGGCGTGTGAGCAGATATGGATCTACATTGTATTATGATGAGCTCAAAAGAGTTTGGAGCCACGCACCCGTTGTTGATAATTCTACCACCCTTGGGATTCTGAGCCTTAAACACCCGGACGGCCTCACGCGTACAGAGAAACATGCCTATGACATTTACGTTCACCACTTCCTGGAAAGTTTCTAGAGACAACTCTTCAATAGGTGTCGCAAACGCCCCGATCCCCGCGTTCTGTATGGGTAGAGGGATGACTTCTTCAGTCAGTTATATATATGGCAGGAGCCGTACGTTGAACAAGAGATCCACCCTGCCTGTACACGGTATGAAGATGTTGAGTAAAACAACCTCTGAAATTAGTTACCACCCACCGAAAGTCTTCACGGCTTCTGAGAACAAACGAGTCACATCGGTCTCACTTGTTACATCACCCTGGATAACCAACGTCTGTCCTGGACACTCGTTTGCCGCGCTTTCGAGTTCTTTTGCTCTTCTCGCGAACATTACAACATTCCAGCCAGCTTTCGAGAGCGCGATGCTGGTGATGCGTCCGACACCTGTTAAAGAACGATCAGCAAACGGGACGATAAACCAAAGGGCAGCATGAACCTGAGGATGCGCCTGTAACGCAAGCTACACGCTGCTGGTCACTGGACATGATGGTTTGTGGGATCCGGGATATGCACATGGCATGTCTTCTGGCCAAATTGCCTTACTAAACCATTCCGATGTGTCTCCGAGACTATGAATGTCTTCAGCTCTCACCTATTGCAACAAAATTATATTCTACTGTCTATCCAGCCCAGACTCTCTGCATAGTTAGATTGGACAGCTGAGTCTTCCGAAGAGGCTAAAATGAGAAACTTGCAATCGTTGTCTAGGCTCACCACTCGGCCTGGGCGCACCCAACGAGTATTGAATGTGACATGGGTTTCACACTTACGATAGCTCATCAGCGTCGGAAGTTCTGCACGTCAATGGGTTCATGGTCTCAATTAGGCGTATGATTCGCGATCAGCGCAAAACAGGTCTTGCATAACACTTCAGGTTTGCGAGAGCGAGATATGCATTACATTGTGCCGCGACAGCCTCTTGTCTAAGAATGGTGGCTAACAGTGGCAGTCTTAGACAACTCTCAGTCTGGTCAGGACCAGCCTCACAGAAGACTCTAAATGATGCTCTTGTCTGGCCAGGATCTCCCAAGTGCTTTTCGAACTACTTCTTTACTCATTCTTACACAATGCTCCAACTCTCCCAAACCGTTGTCGCGTTCAAGCAGGTCCTCCGTGGCGTGGCCAAGCTCGATCATGAAGAGCTCCCAAACGCCAAGCCAGTTGCGACCGTGAAGAAGGCCCAGTTGAGGAATGCCCCGCCGTTCCTCCTTGGTTCCATTGCCTGGCCATGTCAGATCGCCGGCATCGAACGCAATGCCCCGCCGTTCCCGCTCGGTTCCATTGCCTGGCCGTGTCAGATAACCGACATCGAAACGCCCTGTTCGCAAGGTTTCGTCACCGGTCAAGCTCAATCATAAGATGCTTCCCGAGCTCAAGCCATTCACGGCCGAGAGGAAGCCGCAGTTGACAAATGGCCCATCGTTTCCACTCGGTTGGAATGCCTGGCCGTGTCAGACAGCTATCATCGAAGGGCCGGTGACTAGCCCAGTTCACGGGGTGCCGTCACTGTCCGAGGGACGCGCCGATTCAGAGATCCCCTCCTCTCCAGCATCGTCAGCCGCTCCTTCCATCTTCTCCCAAGACAATTCCTCGAATAGCACGGTATCGACCATTCCGTCTCCAGTTCCAAGCATCATCACTTCAGGCTATGATACTGAGAAAGCTGGTCGCCGCTGTGACATCGAGTGGGAGTATAAGGAGATGTTTCTTGACGGCAAGGACAGAATTAAAAAGGTGCGTCATGTATCTGAGACAGATGCTAACCCCCCCGCACCGAGAGGTGATCCTGTGACATTGGGATTTCTGGCACCCCCTGTTGCCTTCCCTGTCATGCAGAGGAAGCAAAGAGTGGTACCCAGAAAGACCGCAAAGATTCAGGGCTGTGTACGTTACTATTCACGAATGTGAGTGAGTGACAGAGGCTCACAGCTTGCATAGGGTTCCATTAACGTTCCGAGTGCTCGCTACTTTTCAGTCATTGCGCCTGCCACCGTTTGTGGAACGTCTTGTACGGCTGGGAGGTCATTGAAGATTGGTGTGGATATGGTTCACTATGACACTCTCGCAAAGCATGTGGCGGAGGAAACATCCAGGGAAAGCCTTAAGGGAATGGTACTTGTTAGCAATGTCTATAGGGGCATGATCGGCGACCAGCGCTCATATGATAGATGGCTCAAATGGAAGGCAGGACGCCCCACAGAAAAGCATGTTCTGTGGGTGCTTTTGTGAAGACTTACTAAAAACAATTTCCGACACAAAAAAAGGTACGCTTGATTTTTCTATATTCATCCCGATTTTAATATTTTTTTTCCCAGTCACTTGACTATCTATCGTGGCAATATTTAGTATCGACTTTGTTATCATCGACACGGAAGCACATTCCACAACAAGGATTGTATCTCTTTCCCGTGTTTCGACTGACATTTCAGCTGCTCTCCCCCTGCCTTCCCCTCTCGATCCTGCAGATTCACATGG
>QLPG01000840.1:0-33905 GCA_003314385.1 Gomphus sp. MG54 | reverse complement strand
CAGGCAATAGCTTCCCATCTTTTCCGAGCTTGGATGCAATGTCGTTAGCCTTGTTGTTATTGTTAGAAGACTTATCGTTGCCGTTCTTCTTCCCCCCCTTCTTACTCTTCTTGTTGTTCGAGTTGTTAGAGTTGGAAGAAGACTGATGGTTGTTGTTGTTGTTGGAGTTGGAGTTGGACGAGGACCTGTTCGGCTTTGAAGGATTTCTGAAGTTGTCATACTCCTTGCGTTCCCGGTATCTGCTGTTGATCTCGAGAGAATATTGTCTGAGTTTAGCGAGAGTTTTGAAACGAGGGAAGTTAAGGAGGCTGTCCTTGATACATCTGGCCAACCCCTTGCACGCCGCATGTGCGAGGGCGGCGTCGTTCCACTGAGTACAAGTGGAGGCTCTGGCGAAGTCGATGAAGTATCGTGCCGCACAATGGTTGTCCTTCATAACTATCTTGCCAAGCTCAATTTCTGCTTGCACAGCACTGTTAAATGGGCCGAAGTTGGTTTCCAGCTCTTGACAAAAGTCCCTCCAGCCCTTAAGCCAACTAGGCTCAGGCTGGATCTCACCAAGAATTGCAGGTTTGAAGTATTGGAGTGCGGGGCCGGTGAGGTATGAGATGGCATATTGGACCTTTGATGCATCCATCAAGAATGCAGACGGACAGTCTCAAAAGTTCAGCACGCATTGTAAAAAGAAGGTGTGCAGCTTAGCTTGGTCTGTTCCGTCGTAGACCTCAGGCTCCCAGACTTTGACATGGTGGCCAGGGTTTGTAGAAGATCTAGCAGGTTGTTGCGCTAGCCGATCAATGAGAGCTTTGACGATTTTGTCTGAACTGGATGAGGAATTAAGGGGCGAGGAATTAAGGTTGGTCTTAGGATTAGAAACATGAGTGGGGTTTGGATTTGAAACTTGAATGGGATTTGGATTTGAAACTTGAATGGGATTTGGATTTGAAACTTGAATGGGATTCTGAATTGGTTTGTCATCATCGTTGTTGTCGAGAGGGTCTTCTTCATCATTGTCCTCAGGTTTAGGAGGAGTGTTCCCTCCTGATGGGCCATCTTCACGAATTGAAGGTTGTGCTGACAGCCGTCAGAGTGAGGAAATTTCCTGCAACTGACTAGGGACTTTGACGATGAAGGGTAAATTGCAAGTAGTGGATCGGGTGTTCATGATAGTTTGTGATATGCAAAGAGAAAGTACGATCAAGTGTGGTAGTCAGAAAATACTGTTACAATGATGATAAAGACGTAATCGTATATTATTAATTCTCCCAATGGCGAGGTTATTGGTGAGGTTTGGAGTTGGGGTTGGCTTCAACGTACTTGCGTTGCACCCACTTGGATCGCACGGTCCCCAAATTTCGTAATAGTGAAGAGAGACGGAAGTGAACAGAAGAACTTAGTCAAAATCAGGATTGATTTTCTGACTGAAGACTGAACTAATCGTACAAGGCCTTTTATACTACTTTCTAATCTATTAGGAGTCGAATAGATTCCTATAATAGAATGAGAAAGCCGAGGAACATGAAAAGCAAGAAACAGAAATACTACGTCCCAATAATGATCTCCTCCGTGACATTGTTGAGTGATGTGTCACTCAGATTCCCAACGAAGTTACCCTAAGGACGTAATAGCAGAATCGGATATAAAGGAGTGAACGGAATTGCGAACAGATGAAAAGGAAATGAAATGTAATGAAAGATATTAAATGTAAATGAGTTTGGAATGGAAAAGCGAGCATGTGGAATGTGACGTAAATGAGTGGAGTGATTTGACAGGAGCACATGACACCAAGATGGATACATGAGGTGCATATAGTCCGTGGGCTGAGGGTGTAATGTTGAATAGTGAGCGAGGGCGGAGTTGGGCTGAGTGGGCTGTATTGAATAATCAGCTTGCTGGCATACGGTTCCTGACAGCAATGTACAACATGAACTTGCCATATTCATGCGTGACATATGACATGAACATACCATATAACATAAATGTGCCATACAACATGAATGTGCCATATAACATGAACATGCCATACAACATGAACACACCATACATGCGCATGATGTATGATATGAACGCACCGTATGCACATGTGACATATGACACAAACATACTGCACGTGTGCATGTCATATGCATGAGTGTACAGTGCATTAGTGTCGGTGCATTGGTGTCAGCACATGCACATATGGTGTGTTGGTATTGGTGCATGTGCATATGGCGTGTTTGTGTCATACGTGTGTGCATATGGCATGGTCATATCATACATGTGCACATGCGGTGCGTACATGTCATATACATATACATAGTTGAGGTGGCAGGTTAGGCTGGATCACAGGTGCTCTTGGCTTGACCTGCACCCAAACCCAAGGGCATCAAACCTGGTGACCTGTGTGGGTTACCCTAACCCATGCTATTCCCTACCTGAGGGGTTGGAGTGGCAGTTGGTTCTATAGCCTTGAAAGTTATACTGCCTAATACCCAGTCAATCAATGGATTGTAGTAGGTGAGCCAGTTGAAGCCAAGTACTGTAGAGCAACTGCCGTCCAATGATGTTATGTAGAAAGTAACATTCTGAAGTTTGCCAGTCAGAAATCTGATGGGGATCGTAGTGGTCTGAGTAATGACAGAGTTAGTAGAACCATCAAATAATTTCAATGGAATAGGAGGAACTGAATTAGTAGGCAAAGAATATTTTTGCACAACTTGTGATTCAATAAAGCAGTCTGAAGAACCATAATCTAAGAGTGTAACAAGAGGAAACTCAGAAATAAGAGAGCAAGTCAAATTAACTATTAGAGAAGTTTTCAAAGTCTCAGAAGTAAAAGATACATGAGAAATAGGAGAAAGGGTGTTTAAGAAGAGCACATGAGAGAGGCTAACACAATCCTCAGCTGGTGCATTTCTGAGGTTGCAGCTTATTTTTTCCACTCTATCACCATGTTATCTTTGGCATTGGTGTCGGACGTACTCACCTTGGTCGTGTGTGCTTTCATTGATTTTTTGTTGTTGTTCTTATTGTTAAAAGAAGAAGTCGATGATGATTGGGAATTGGATTTGGGGCGGTCCTTGACCATGTGACCTTTTGAAGCATACAAGAGACAGAGTCCCAAGTCAATTCACCTTTGATGTTCTTCGGGAAACAGCTTTCCATCTTTTCTGAGCTTGGACAAAATGTTGTTAGCGTGGTTGTTATTGTTGGAAGACTTATTGTTGCCATTCTTCTTGCCCCCCTTCTTACTCTTCTTGTTGTTCTGTCAAGCTTCGGGTACTGATGGACTTCGGTACTGCCGAAGAGTATCGGGCGGACAATGGCCAAGTCCTGCAGGCCAAAAGTAGTGGTGTTGGCTTCAACGTACTCATGCATTGCACCCTACTCGCTGTGTGTGCCACCAATTTGCGACAGACAGGTACTCGAGAGGATGCTGGTGATGCTAGCCCGAGTCGAGGACTTTAACAGAGGGGAAGAAGGTAGAAGGGCCTAAGCCTAGTCGATACCCAGAATGAGGAAATATGTACATGCATGTCCTACTTATATAGGTTAAGAAGTGACATGTGGAATAAGGAATGTGGAACAATAAGGTATGCAGAGCATATGGCTATTGTCCACAACGAGTAAGATTAGAATGAAGGAATGTAAAACAGTGATAGAACAATAAGGGACAAGATAATAGAAATGTGGCCAAGGATAGGACAATAGGAAGTGCCCGACTATAAAACAAGGGCTGTGACCGAGGATAGAATAAGGACAGGAAGTCCTGAGGTGAGACGGACCGAGGGGTGAGGAGTGGGCATGTGGGTGGTGGATGTGCCGAGACAAGACTGATGTACCAAGTGATATGCATGTGGCATGGACACTTGGACGTGGACATAGGATGGTTGCTCGGTCGGCACTGCCAAAATAACGGGTCTTGGTACATGTCCTTGACATGTTTGAGTTGTTAGAATTGGAGGAAAACTGGTTGTTGTTGTTAGGGATGGATTTGGATGAGGACCTATTTGGTTTTGAAGGCATTCTGAAGTTGTCGTACTCCTTGTGTTCCCAGTATCTGCTGTCAATCTTGAGTGAATACTGTCTGAGTTTAGGGAGAGATTTGAATTGAGAGAAGTGAAGGAGGCTGTCCTTGATGCAGCTGGCCAACCCTTTGAATACCACATATGTGAGGGCAGTGTTGTTCCACTAGGTGCAAGTAGAGGCTTGGGAAAAATCGATGAAGTATCATGCTGCTTAATGTGTGTCTTTTATGACTATCTTGCCAAGCTCAATTTCTGCTTGTTCAGCGTTATTGAATGGACCGAAGTTTGTCTTGAGTTCTTGTCAAAAGCCCTTCCAGACCTTAAGCCAGCTAGGCTCAGGTTAGATTTTGCCTAGAATAGCAGGTTCGAAGTACTGAAGTGCAGGGCCTGTGAGGTATGAAATGGCATACTGGACCCTCGATGCATCTGTCAAGAATGTAGATGGATGGTCTCAAAAGTTCAGTGCATATTGTAAGAAGATGTGCAAAGCTTAGCTTGGTCGGTGCCATCGTAAACCTTAGGCTTGTGGACCTTGGCATAATGGCCAGGGTTGGGATTGGATCTAGGGAGTAGTTGGGCTAATCGGTCGACGAGTGCCTTGCCAATTTTATTGGTATTGGTACTAGAAGTGAATTAAGAGTTGGATTGGAATTAAGAGTTGGATTGGAAATATGAGTGAGGTTTAGATTTGAAACTTGAGTAGGGGTCAGATTTGCTCCATTGTTGTCGTTATCATCAATTGGTTCTTCTTCATCATCGTCCTCATGTTTAGGAGGAGTGTTCCCACCTGATGGCCCAGCTTCATGAATCGAAGGTTGTTCTGACAGTCATTGAAGTGTGGAGATCTCCTGCAACTGGCTCAGGACTTCTACAATAAAGGGTAGATTATGAGTGATTGATCGAGTATTCATAATGGTCGTAATATGCCAAGATGATATGCGAAAAGAGGTGCGATCAGGTGTAGAAGTCAGATAATACTGTTACAATGTGAAGGAATAACATAATCATAATTAAACATAATATCTCCCAAAGATACACAATGGCAAGGTTCAGAATAGGGTACGGCTTCATCTTGTGTGTTGTGTCTACCAGATCGCACTGGTGCCTAATTTTGGAATAGCAAGACTGTCAGGGGAACCCCCGATCATGAATCCTAACCAGCGTCGACCCATCCGTACTCTACACCTGCCGACTGAGGTCCGTTCGACCTACTCACCGCAGTACCGAGTGTACCATGCACCGAACCATCATCCCTGTTGGTGAGTATCCTTCAGAAGGGTTGACTATAACTCTTGGCTTCCTTTTTGTCATTCGTTCTCAGTGTCGAGGCCCTGGCAGAACTTCCCAGTCGGTACGGAGGGTGATTCCCAGTAGAGCACGGAGCGCCATAGCGATGGTGCTTATATACAGTAGTCAGTGGGCAAAGGGTTCCCTAGAGTTTTCTCTTTGGATCCCCCTTTGCCAGGTAGGCTAGTCCCCATGTATTAGATACTATACTAAATCTTTGGATCCCCCTTCACCAGTGCGCTGTCCCAGGGGTAGAACACCTGCTTAGGTTGCCCTTACAGAGACAGAAGAAAGGCTTAGTCAAAATCAAAGTCAATTATCTGACTGAGGAATGAACTACTGAATGTACAGGATCTTTATACTACTTTCAAATCTACAAGGAGTTGACTAGATTCCTATAATAGATAAGAAAGCTGAGGATCATAAAAAGTGAGAACAGAAATACTATGTCCCAATCTTGATCTCCTCTGTGACAATGAGGGGTGACATGTCACTCCGATTCCCAACAGAGTTACCCTATAAGGAACATAGTAGCAGATTGGACATGAGAGATAGAATGGAAATGTGAATAATAAAAGTGGAGTGGAACGTAAATGAAAGGATATTAAATGTAAATGAAGTGAAAATGGATTTGCAAGCATATGGAGAGTGACGTAAATGAGCAGAGTGAATTGACAGGAGCATGTGATGCCAAGACAGATCACGAGGTGCCTATAGTCCATGGGCTGAGGGTGTATAGTTGAATAGGTGAGTAAAGGTGGAGTTGGGCTGAGCAGGCTGAAATGAATAGTCGGGCATGCCAGTGTATGGTTCTCTTAAGCCCGAGGTTGTGTCAGGTCCAAGCTGACATAAGTCGGTCCAAAGTCATGTGTTTGAAGTCTTGGGGACTTGGCTTCAACTTATGTGTTGCGCCCTCCTAGATCATCAGTCTCTAATTTCTGAGGTCGGAGGTTCAGAGGTTTAGAGTTCAGAGAACAAGTGAGTAGGAATACTAAGTTGATATTCGAACTAAGGTATAGTACAGAAGTCTGGAGGTATTTATACATGCAGTCCTTATTGTAACTAATTAGGAATGATCAAGAGACCAACAAGATGAACAAAAATGGGTTACAAGAGAAATCTACATCTGGTGTTATAATAAGACTATTATTTAACAAGAAAGGAAAGATGTCTGAGATCCAAAGTGATTATTGCTAGTCAGACTCAGAGGTAACAGGATAGGTTTGGACTTGGTTCAGGGTGGGCTTCTTTGTAGCACCCTATGTCAGATGTCTGGGATGTTAGAGTTATATTGCGGATATAACAGGTTCCTAACAATAGGGTTTGGCTTCAACTTATGTATTGTACCCACCAGACCACACTGGACCCTAATTTCATAATAGCAAGAGCTGAAATAAAGACTGAAATAAACAGAGGAAGCTTAGTCAAAATCTTAGTCAATTTTCTGACTGAAGAGCAGACTACCAAATATACAAAATCTTATACTACTTGCAAATCTGTGAGGAGTTGACTAGATTCCTATAATAGATAAAAAAGTCCAAAGATCATAAAAGCAAGAACAGAATTCTATGTCCCAATCTTAATCTTCTCTGTGACATTGAGGGGTGATGTGTCACTCCAATTCCCAATGGAGTTATCCTATAAGGAATGTAATAACAGATCGGATATCAGAGAATAGAAATGACAGAATGGAAATGCAAAATAAGGAAAGTGAAGCAGAATGTAAAAGGAAAATATTAAAAGTAATAAAGGCAAAGATGTATGTACAAGCATATGGAGGATGGACATAATGAGTGGAGTGTATTGAATGTTGCATGTGATGCCAAGACGGATACACAAGGTGCATTGAATTTGAAGGCTGAAGAGCATATGGCTGAATAGGCAAATGATTGCCGAGTTAGGCTGAATAGGCTGATTTAAATAGTCAGACATGCTAGCATAGTGATTTCTAATACATGCAGTGGGTACATGTTGTATACATGTATGCATATGCATGTCATGTGCATGCATATATGGCAGGTATATGTCATACATGTGTGGGTACAGTGGGTACATGCCATATACATGTGTGTGTAGTAGGTGTATGTCATGTGTGATGACTTACCTGCCACTAAATAAATAAATGGATGAGGCCACAGGAGATTCACCTGCAAAATTAGTTGATAATTCAATTGGTAAAGTTGCCACATTGCTGATAGTGATCTACAAGATGGCCACAGGCACTATGCAAATCATGAGACCTATGTAAACCACAATCAGAACTATACCATTGTCAATGAGAAACAAACCACCAGTTGAGTTAGCCAGAACCATGAGTGTAACCATGGCCACAGTTATGCAAACAGTACAAATAGTACATAAGATCACCACACCACTGACTAAGATTCAAGAGGGGCCATCTACCATCACATTGATGGGGATGAAGCATGAGTCATTATATAACATTGAGAAAGAGCTATCAAATAAACTGAATGTAGAATTGATACATACCCAAACAGATCCAATGCACATCAAATATATAAGACCACCATACATTGCAGGAGATGAGTTGTTGAGGCAGGTCACCATATATTCCACATAGACAACAAAGTCCATTGTAATGTCAAAAGAGCCAGATGTAAATCCAGTAGGCATCTAGACCCAGGATAAGAATCCATATGTCAACCCAGTAAAGAATCAGCCATACATCCATGTAGACCCCAGCTTAGCAAGTCACCATCACTGGTGCAACTTTGTTGAGGTGAATATAGTTGACACCATGGGTTGGGCCTGGGTTACAGGTGCTCTCAGCTTGACTTACACCTAAACCCAAGCACACCCAAACCTGTGACCCATGTGGGTTTGTGTGACCTGTGCTCTTCCCTATTAACAATGCTGACGGAATGAGAAAAAGAACAAACAACATGATAGAAAGGGTTTTACCAATTGATATAGATTGCTAACCAAACATATTTCTCTCTATTTTGCCTAATAACATAAGGGCCAAGAAATTGATTGGTACAGCCATATGTGAATGCTGGGAGGAGATGAGCAGCATGCAGAACATTGGCAGATATCATGAAACCAAGTTGAGACTATCTTCAGTATTGCCAATGGCATACACTCAATTTATAGCTCAGCCACCTACACAAGCTGTTTTCCATAATTTTTCCTTTGCACCTCGTGCTGGGAGTGTGTATTCTCCTGTTTGGGAGCCAAATCACCTAGTGCCCCCGCACTATTTTCAAACCGATGGGCCATTTCAAATTAATGGAATGGGGTGGTAAGGGGTGGCCTCGAATATACCAAATTCCCGGTCCGACCCCGTTTACGGGATTTGCCCGCAGCGCCCGTAAATAAGGGTACGGCTACTTTCACGTTGAAAATATCTTCAAATGAGCCTTGTTTCGCCGCAAGCAAGCAGCCCGCCTTTTCTGCAGTACACTGGTATTCCCCCATCATGGCTCAAATGGCGCCCTAAACTCCCTTCACGCAACTGGCTGATCTTCCTCTCTACCACTGCCGCTATTACCACTTTATATGCCTATGACCGCAGAAAATGCAAGCAAATTCGCGAGCACTATGTCGAGAAGGTCCGACATCTTTCAGACCAACCACTTTCACCTTTAGGTCTACCTAGAAAGGTGACTGTTTATGGTTGCAAATACCCCGGAGACGAAGACGCTGAAAGAAGCCTCAAATACTTTCGCAAGTATATCAAGGTTCGTTGCACAAACCTTGCCCTCCAGTTTCGACTGATGGGTTCGGACAATGACAGCCAATTCTTGTTGCCGCTGCTGTCGATTATGAAATGATAAATGGCAACCGCCATGGTAGCCTTGCTGACATTGTCTCCGACCAAGCAAAGCGGCAAAGGCGCATCGAGATAGGCCTTGAACCACCACAGCCCTCAAGTGTCATTCCAGTCTCGTTTAATGAGCCGGTTGAACGACGAAAGCGTGAACTAGAAGGCGGCATCATCATTATTGGCCGTCATACCTTCAAGGAATTTCTGCATGGCTTGAAGCGAGGCTGGAGTGAGCCTCCACATAAAGTCGACAAAGAAGAGCTGTTAGCAAGGGAATTGGAATTCGACGGTGTCTTCGACGAGGTAGATATGGACCCCGGAGATACGAATGCCATGGTGGGTGAGGATCTCGCCTTAGCAGACCCTCACCCACCTTCAAAAACTATCAAGGGCTCACCGTTTTATCTCCCTTCTCAACACAAAAATTCCCCCAAACCCTCTTCCACTAAACCAGAAAATGCGGCCGTGGATTGGCAATTGACTCCGCCGTCTTCAATTCCACCATACCCACCTATTCTTCTCGTACCTTTCAGAAATCTAATTGGTTTTACTCTCATTCCACGCATGACTTGGGAATTTTTTAACCAGCGGTATAAAGTACGCGAAGGCGCTGACGCAGCGTACCGTCTCATTACTGGCTCTCCAAAGCCCATTCGCGGGCCTTCTTCAGACGAGCAGCCAGAAGCGATACCTACATCTTCTTCCTCTGATCTATCCTTCGATATTCAAGTGGAGTCATTCTATAAGTCAACGTCCCTTCCATCAGACATTGAAAAGTCAAGAAAATCATATTATGAAGCCCTCCAAGCAAAGGTCATTACAGCACGTCAGCTTGCTCGTGGGGAACGTGAACCCACCAAAGACGAGCGGAATTACCCGCCCCCCACAGAGGTGGAGCTGCGAACAGAAAGAATGGCAAAAGAACTGCGCTGGAGAGGTGACCTCACCGGATGGCAGATCATCAACCCCACCACACCTGTCACATGGGACCCGAGGTTCGCGAGCGCTTTATCGGTATATTCGAACGTAGAACGGGACAATGCACAACAGACACAAAATATTCCTGTGCCGTGAATTACAATATTTGTGCTCATTTGGGCAAAAATTAGAGGTTTGTATAGCTAGTCGTCAAGTTTATCCGTTATTTCAACCTCTCCACTGTAGAGCCATGCCATCAATTCCGCAACCCCCTTGTCATAATCCTCTTGTCTTGCCTTCCAGCCGGCTTCCGCTCCAATCTCAGCGTCGTCCTGCAAGAGAGCACGGTCAGCGTCCTTGCAGAATGTCGATTGCACTTCAGAGGTATTGTTATTGGGAGGATCAATCTGCTGTGTAGTCTCTTCCCTTGTCAATTTGGGAGAAGACGCGGACAACATTGGTGAGGGTTCCATATCGAATGCATCAAGGGCCAATGTGAACGGCTCTCCATACTCATACACTGCTCCATGGACATGTGATGGCTGATCGCTGAGAATATCCTCTAGGAATAGAGGGAGTTTCGCTTGAGTGGTAGGTTTAGTATTCGCTTCATGAAGATTTGATACAAGGCCTGTGAAACTTGGCTTCGCTAGTTGCGGGTGGACCACAGGAGACTCTAAGACCACTGGGCTGAGATTTCTTGAGAGTCGCTGACGTTTCGTTGGTGATGGTGACAAGGAGCCATTGAACGCTGTTCTTGATCCCCGCTTTGATCTCAGAGGGTTCGTTACCAGAGAGCCAATGATGGAAGACTGCTTGGTGGTTACGCTGGACTTCAAGGATTTGTGCTTGGTGTTTGAACCAGAAAGCATAGATACATCCGAATCAGAAGTCAAATCGTGAGTCTCTTGTTTCTGGCGGATCTTTCCAGCGGATCGGTGAAGAATTTCTTGAGGATCTGGGAGGTTCTCGCCTTCGTCGTCAGAGTCTTTAGCATTAGAATCCTCTCGCTTGTTTTTATCTTCGTTCTCGAGGTTTGCAGCTAAAAATGAGTGATCATAGTCGAGCTTTAGGCGACGACCAGGTTCTACTTCTGCAAATTTCTGGTGGAGTGTTTGGGGATGCTGGAGACCACCATTAGCCATTGGTGTAAGCTGTGTTTTTGATGTACTCGGCCGATTCGATGGTGCAGAACGTGTAGTTTTCTTTGGGGGGTTGGAAAGTCCATCACGGCAGCTGGAACAACGCTGGTTTAGTAACATACAGGGAGAATTTATCATGCAGGCGCACCAAAGATGTCGACACTGATTTTTCCTCTTGCAGGTGTGGTTACATCTATAATATCAATAAATATTAAAACGCCTGAACATAAATGATTAATGAATCTGACGCATAATTGCCGTTGATTAGCTTGATGGGTTGTGAAGCTACCCCACGTTTGGACCGGGTGGTAGAAGTGCTTTGTGTTTTTGCCACTAATTTAACCTTGGGGTTGTCATTCTTCAGAAGTGTCTGGTGGTTTGCTTCCAGTGCCTCTGCGAAGTCAGAGGCAATGATAAAAAAGGAAATAGTGGTCTCCTCGGTACTCACCGAGTGACCCGTCTGTAGATAAATCATCTTTTAAGCCATCCCAAAATGTGGGATCTTCTTCAAGGCCAGCCAGGACCGTATCCTAAAGTGTGAGTTATTGAATTCTAACATTTTACTGAATGTAATAATGTAGGTGCACTCACAACGTCGAAGCATGCAGGTCTTGTGTCAAGCGTAGGATATTCCTGAGGAGAAATTGAAGGCTTATAGGTCTCTGTCACTGTTAAACCAGCATAGTCATCCTACGGTGCAAGCTGAGCTGATGTTCCCTCAACATAGTCGAGCTACACACTGGACTTATGTGCGTCGACACAGATTGGCTAGGCTTTGTCAAAGTAACCATTACCAGAAACGACTTTGGTAGTTGTAAGGCTTTGGTACTGCGGAATTCGTCATAAGCATTTCATGCAAAGTGAAAGTATCATCGACCCACGGAATACGACGAAAATCGACAAATTCATTGTCGGACGTCAGTGTAAGCACTCCTGTCATCCCTAGAGGCGATGGCTTTGTCTTCTTGATTTGGGTAGAATTGTTATCTGAGATGTCAACAAGTCCGCACTTTATGTTCAGCTCGATAATAACTGGCTTCTTTCCCCGAAATGTCGAAACAGAACTTTCGGTGATGTCTAGCCTATATTTTGGTAGTTCACGAGAGGCGGTCACGACTGCAGCGCCAAATGGAGGTCTTCGGTTCAAAAGCTGGGAGATATGCAGGGTATCATAAATAAATAAAGTTACCCCTGCTCAAAAGCTTACCACTTCGATACGTGCAGGATTAGCCTGTCGAAGGGCTGCAAGTGTCGCGATACCGTTTTGAGCAAGGACCTGAGCAAGAAGGTCAGTCGGTAACATTAGGAAGTCTGTATAAATGGTTACCTTGATGCTTTTCTCACCTATCTGTTCAATCTGTCTCAAAACCGTTGGTCTGTCCTCCCAGGTCTTGGCTGTTAGGCTCCGTACACTAATTAAAGTTGTTTTCAGTACAGATGCAACTGAAATCTAGTTACATAACGTACAGCTCCATGCCGTACTTGAGAACTGGACCCAATCTCTTCACTATCGCTACTTCGACAATTGCTAAAAAGAGTGTAGTTAATTCAAGTGCCTTTCAAGAATTGTGGGGCTCACTTCGAGCGATACGGCCAGCGTGTTTGAAAATCGATAACGCCTCTAAGAAGGGTTGACTATCTGCCGTCTTGTATTCCGGTGAGTTGAGAGATATTCCACCCAAAACAGCCTGCCAGATAAGATAAGTTCGCTATGGTAAGACTCTTGAGAACCTGTAAATTTCACCTGCATGATTATGAAAACCTTGTCTGAAGCCTTTTCTATCTTTGCGCGAAACCTAATATCGTTGTGGTCCGACATTTTCTTGTAAATCTTTTTCCAATAATGAAAATTATGAGAGATTGAGGTTCTTTCCAGTGAATATAATCATTCACCTGCTTTTCGCCTGCACGGAGACGCAGGTCACCAATTCTAGAGAAACAAATACAATAACCTAATGAAAGATAGTTGTGAGACGTTAGGGACATTACCCACTCTTCAGCACTTGAGATCAATTCAAGCTGCATATGCGTGTCATGAATTCAGTATATATCGCTAAGGGAGTGGGCTCACAATCTCTCGGAGGTTGGATTTATTGGACAGCTTGAGAATTGATTTCATCTGGAAGCAGTGATAAGCGATACGCCTGACACGAGTCATTCATTACCGTTGAAAGACGGATATAATACTATGATCAACTATGATCAACTGATGAGCGTATTCTAGAGAGAAATTTGGTCTTACTCTGCTCATTATTTGACCATATTTCGTTGATGTGAAGTTATCACTCCCATTATCAGTAACCAAGTCGCTCTCCTGGAGATCACGAATTGAGCTTCCCACAAGTTCGTCTAATCGATTTTGCCATGTTTGATCAGAAGCCTTCCCCAAGTCATAATGGCGAGGATTCTTTTGAATCCGCTGAAATAGGAAGGAATTGTGGAGCCACTCTACGGCCAACAATAAGATTAAAACACTGCCTGCTAATGTTACACATACTTACTTTGGGCTGTTCTGAGATCTGTAATCGTTCCAAGACCGATTTCCGAATTCAAGTGTTCGGCGAGATTGATATGGAGACAACTTTCGAGGAGCGTCGAACCCGAAACGAGCGCCTTATACTTTTTTTCCTGATCAGTATCACAAAGAACTACCGCGACTCCTTCTTTATCTTGTGTTAACTGTCAAGACGATTCAACATGCCGCTATTAACATTTCATGACAAACCGAATTGGGGCCGACCCTGACCCAACAAAGTCAAACAACCTTCATACTCAAACATAATGATATTCGCGCACCGCCCTTCCAATCATCTGTATGAAGTCCAGGTCGGAATACTCTTGCCATCCCCCATTTTGCCACATTTTCACGCCCTTAATGACGACCGTATGTGCCGCTGGAGTTTTACATTGAAACAACAATTCGTATAGAGAGAATACTTAACTCACGTAAATTTACACCTACCGCCAATGTCTTCATGGTGACCAAATTGTATTCAATAAACATACAAAATGAAGTGGAAAACTCACAGAGGTCGCAACTATGACGCGGATGGTTTTTTTGAGGAAGAGATCTTCAGTGACACGGCGATCTTGTAAAGTGAGTCCCGCGTGGTGGACACCAATACCAACAACAGCAAAGTCTGATGAAACAGATACAATGAGCTGCCCAAGTTCATATCATCATCCTAGTTTACCTCTTAATTGGCTGTCATGGAAAACAGGGTCGATCCTCCAAATAGATTTCAGCCTATGTCAACGAAGAATCTAAATATTGGACTGACTTCCTTGGCCTTGTCCATGGGACAGTTTGTTTCCCTTCCGTCAGTTTCTGATAATCTTTCATTAAGACTTCGGCCGTACCCACCACTCCTAGAGACCCAGACGTTTAAATGATAGAAATTTAACCGAGTTACAGCGACATTAAAATACCTTTGCGAGTGGGACAAAATATGAGCACAGGTTTGTTCGCAGCATGTTGTTGTAATAAAGGGAGGAGTTTGAAGTCGAGTGCACGGCTGAACAAGAAGTCGTTTTGATTCTTGCGAGGAAAGCCGTACACAACACGGGTTAATTTGCAAGGCCGAAATTCTTCCCCGAACTAAAGAGAGATAGCCCTGATTAATTAAAAACTGCCAGTCATCACGCAATGGACATGGGTATACGTTGAAAACTGTGGCGGGGTCTCCGGATGAGCCATTTCCGATCCATTCGGCAATGTCCTGAATGTTTGGGACTGTTGCGGAGACCAGAACAAAACGCACGGATTTTCCTCGAGTCTTCATGCGACTGGCGACGACTTCAAGCGTGGACCCCCGGGATTCGTTGAGAATGTGTACCTTTGAAAGTGGGATTAGGTTATAGTGTTGTCCAAGAACAAAGAACACACTTCATCAATCAAAAAGAGTTGAGTGCGAGAAAGTACATCGTCGTTGTCACCCCTATTGTATCCCTGAGATAAAATCTCTTCGGCCTTGCAAATTTGACAAACCAATTTCGACTCAGTGAATCAAATTTCTCTGGCTATATATAATGGTGAGGCTCAAGTTTATAGGGTCAGAGGGATGTCTTACAGTCGTGATACTGTTCAAGTGTTGGAATCAAGATCCGTTTCCGCTTAGTTGCATTCATAGGATAACTAGATTAGGGAACTCACATGACAGAAGACGTTTTGGCTTCCCTCAATGCGCTCCGCGCGTATCCGACTGTGTCGCCTGTAAGCTCACAGCCTAGAGTAGCTAAGTATTTGGACCCAAGTAGAGAAAATGAATGATAATGTACACTTGATACCAATAGGATTGAGTTTATCAGACCAGTCTCTAAAACGTTCGGAACAAAGAGCCTTTGAACAAATTCATAACAAATTAACGGCTGAAAGAAACCGAGACTGTGAAACTAGACCTTGGTTGGAGCCATATAAACACATTTCATGTCGTGACCGTTTTGGTCCATGAGCATGCGAATCAAAGCTAATTCAAAGAGCACGGTTTTGCCGCTACCCGTCGGCGCTAAAATGTGTCAGGATTACAGCCAGTGATATAAAGTGCCCAACCTACCGCTAATGACCTAAATTTATTTTTCAGTAATATGTTCAGAAAAATATGGAGTGCAGCATCTCACTGTATTGCTTTGAGAATTCATCATCTATATGCTAAATGAGCATCAAATTATGTCATATTAAACTCAAAGAGCTCTACC
The DNA here is from genome assembly GCA_003314385.1 of Gomphus sp. MG54. Classification (NCBI taxonomy): domain Eukaryota; kingdom Fungi; phylum Basidiomycota; class Agaricomycetes; order Gomphales; family Gomphaceae; genus Gomphus; species Gomphus sp. MG54. The sequence goes on along the minus strand of QLPG01000840.1, from coordinate 18,069 downwards.
GTGTCATAACACTGAGATTGTATGGCATTGAAAACTCCAAATTTGAAGAAACTGCGATATATATCCGCTGATAGGAACGGAAAATAAGAGTGCCTTCAAGGATTCTGAAATATCCCGTCGAAACTCACGAAGAATCGAGATTGGTTTGAGCTGTATCCCGCGGGTGTTACATGGAGTTGTGCCCCGTTTTTGTCTTGAGGGCGATATGGACACCACTGGGGATGCATTTGATGGAATATATCGAACGCCAGAGAATCCCATGGATGAGCCTGTGTGTGTTCTTCATAGGGCTCACACTTAAATAGAATATATGCGCACTGATTGAAGGTAAATTAGAATATACTTGTTGTTTATGGAAAACACGATCCGAATCCGTGTAGGATCTATTGGCATGGCGTTGCGAAGGAAATGGAAGCTGGTAGCTTGTATCAGCCATCTCAACCTGATTTCCCAATTCTTGGATGTCATCTTCTTCCAGATAATCGCGAGAATATACGTTTTGATTAAGATCAATGCCTGTAGGTCGCACGCGGATGAGCTGTAACCTCGCTTAGGCAGCTTGGGAAGAGTCTGCATACTGTCAGGACTGAAGTATTCATTGTCATCGAAGTCTTCCCTCTGTTCCATATAATAGTCTTGGGACATGGCACAATTCCCGTTGTAATAATGCTGATCCCGAGTATATCGCCCTTGAGGGAGAGGGAGAGGGTACACCATCACACGGTACACACGGTACGATCGACCAAGACCGTCACAAGTGTCACAAGTGCATAGCCCAGTATGTTATGATTCTCTTACTAACCCACATTAGTGTCAAAACGCTTCTTCGTGAATGCAGAGCCATGAAAATTAGAATTTCGACAGTGAGCTCATTCTTGTTTATTTGCCAGTTGAAAGCTTTAAGTCTCTTATGCAACACAACGACCGCTATAGCTGAGTTTCGTATTGCTAGATATGCTAAGGTGCTATTTCAAGCTGAAAGTGAGGCCTCTTGTTGTAGAAGAGACCAAGGCTTGTGGGCTTGAAATTTGCTTAGATGACAGTCAAAGGTAGAAGATCTTATGCTTTATAGTCGACTCTATGACAGATTACCTCGATTTTATCTCCCTCGTGAGAGCCCTTCATTCTGCATATGAGCAATAGAGGACCATATTTGATCCTTGCTGCGCAGCCATGCTGGAAGTTGATACCCAGTCTCTCTTACATACTTCCGGGAGACGAGCACCGCAATGCTGAGTATGCTGCGGTCAGTGCACAGACAGGCCTTGGCATCAGTGTGGTGCTGTTTCGGGATAAGAGTTGTTCTTAGGCTAACTGCGTTCATCTACGAGTTTCCGTGCTCATGTGATAGGCGGGATTGTTTGGAGTGACCAAACAGAATATAATACGTTGGGCTGATCAGTCCCGTCACAACACGAGTCGGACGGCGAGCAAGGCATGTTGGACCACCCCAAGCTGAGCACCGTCAACGTGGAAAGGTGAGTTGGATTTTGCAAAAGTTTACCTTCATGGGCGCCGCACATATGATATGCACATGGGCGCCCGCGAATGATTTCAGTGTGTGGACCACAGCCCAATCCCCTCTGTTTTACTCCTCGCTGTGTAATTGTACTGACCGATTTCTTATCTCGGTCCTGTTTCTCCCTCGTATCCCCAACTTCCTACGTCGTGCTGCGCACTACTGTTTCCTCGGCAAAACCAACTCCATATCAATAAAATGACCGTTGACTCTAGGTCTACCTCGATCAGCATCTCACTCCCTGCATCGCCCCAATCTCCTGACCTCTATCATCGTCCGTCACACGCCAACATGCCCACCCATATCCCTTTCTCTCAGTTTTCACTGCAGACGAGTCTACAAGGTGCCCTAGCCGCCGATCCACACTCCATCCCTGCCGTATCTTTACCAGCCAGCCAGGATTCCGAGACGACAACTACATTATGTGGAATGCCTCTCAAATACGTATCGTGAGTGTGCTCTTATCTCGTGTGCATCCACCCACCAACTATCTTGCTTTCCAGTTTAATCACGCTAGCTGTGCAAAACGCCGCTCTAACGATCATAATGCACCATTCACGGGTTTCGACCCCACCCTCGCGCGCATACTCCGCTGCTTCAGCTGTTTTGCTGAACGAACTACTCAAAGGCGGCATCTCCTTGGCAATCGCACTCTCTCAGATAGATAAACAGTATCCACAGCCTACCCGCAGACCCAGCGGTCATATGATCAATGGCCCTGTACAAATGTCCATCATGCCAATGTCTCCAAGCTACGCACCCGGCCACTGGGTATACCGTTTCCGGCGCGTGGGCCGAGAGGTGTTCAGCGACGACTGCTGGAAACTGGCTATTCCAGCCATCCTATATGTCGTACAGAACAACCTCCAATATGTTGCAGCCGCGAACCTTGATGTCGCCACGTTCACAGTCACTTATCAAATGAAGATCCTTACCACAGCCGCATTTTCTGTGATGCTTTTGCGCAAGAAACTTGGAGGTACCAAGTGGCTTGCTTTGTTTTTCCTCGCAATCGGCGTGGGGATCGTCCAGCTTCAGGCGGGAGCCGGATCCCGCACACACACCCTTCCTCCTAATGACTCTGCAGCAATTATGTCCCAGAACAACACCCTTAATCTCAACGATCACGAGCCTCAGCTTGCGCCATCATTGGAGCACCCTGCCGTGCATTCCATGTACCCTCTTAAGGGTTTCCTTGCTGTCACAGCCGCTTGCTTTACATCCGGCCTAGCTGGCGTATATTTTGAAATGGTCCTCAAAGGCTCAAAAGCGGATCTTTGGATTCGCAATATCCAGTTATCTTTATTTTCTCTTCTCCCTGCCCTTATTCCCGTCGTTTTTTCTAGTCATTCAACTGATTCAGCGGGCTGGTTCTGGGACTTTTTTCGTAATTTCGGCATTTGGGCATGGGCGACGGTCGCGGTGCAGGTGTTTGGAGGACTCGTGACGGCCGTCGTCATAAAATATTCGGACAACATTTTAAAAGGCTTCGCCACAAGTTTGAGTATCATCATATCTTTCCTCGCTTCCGTCGTGCTCTTCAACTTCAGAATCACCCCCGCCTTTGTCTTCGGCGCCACTACAGTTCTCCTTGCTACGATCATGTACAACAAGCCGAGCGGAAAGCCAACTACATTGTCACCCAACAGTGACGTCCCTATGCCTTTCCCTGGCTCGCCCATTGGACCCAATTCACCTATTCTCGGTCAAATCACAGGCAAAAAGCGGTTCACTATAACAAAATCCAATTCACGATCGATCGTATCTGCTCTGGGCCTCGTTTCATCGCGCCCCGACGCGCATGCGCCAATATCCACCGTCCAGCTTGACGTCCCGTACAGAAGCTACGGCCACCAAGTTTATACAAACTCCACGACCCCTAGTCCACCTTCATCCCACCCACCCACACGGCCTCCTTCAGCCCCACGACCTACGCATGGCATTGATGCACAAAATTTGGGAAGGGTCGGTGTTCAATAGTAATGTACATTGAACTTTTTTGGTTTTCAGCTTGCTATACCCGTAGATATTTTAAACCATTAGCTTCACCTTTTGATAATTACTCCAACACTCTTGCACATTTAGTCGTCAGCACTCGGACATTGTACTATGGAAGATAATTATAATGCAATAATGCAGTTACGTGCCGCCCCATATTTGTGGAGCGCCCCGTTACGTACAAGCAGCTGGCATGTCTATCGAACTCGAATGGGATACACTCTTCCAGTCTTCTCTTGCTTCAAGCCTCGTGGATGTTATAAACCGCCACTTGTCTACTACAACTCGTCCATCTTTCATAGGTCCAGTCGTGGTTACATCACTAGACTTTGGTTCAGCACCCCCGGATGTGGAAGTAGTCGATGTACGAGATATTTATCGTGATTTTCTAGAGGATGACGAAGACGAAGACGCCAAGGGAGCCAGAGAACATGTAACTTCCGGAGATGATGTCGACGGCTTTGAATGGGTCTCAAGGAAAGCTGCTGGTAAGGCTATTGCGGAGGAAGCACCTTCTTACCATCATCTACCTCCTCATGTACGGTACGGTCGGGGCCCATCAACTGACCCTTTCAGCGGTACGACTGGGTCTTCCAGAGACATGTGGTCAGGTACAATGAGTGTTCAGAACCTGCGGAACGCAACACCGACCCCCCCGTTATTCCGATCCATGCTTGGAACGCCAAGTACTCATTTTCCTCCCCATTATGCACCCCCTCCCACCTTCCCATCCAGCATGCCTCCTTTCCAAGAACATGCTGAGCCAGAGTCTCCGCCCCCTGTATCAAATCCGCCAGTTCAGAACGAGCTGCCGAATTTGCAACTTCACTTGCGCATTACATATAACTCAAATTTGCGTCTGACAGTCACCACTTCGCTTCTTATCAATTATCCGTCACCATCTTTCATGTCGCTACCCATCAAATTGTCAGTCACTGGGCTCATTTTCATCGGCGAAGTAGTTGTCGCATACGAGGGTGCTCGGCATCGTGTACATCTTTGTATACTAGATGACTTGGACCCTTTTGGCCCTGCAGGAGATCGCTCTAATCGACACCAAGCGTGTTCAGAGCGAAGTACACCGGCAGAGTTAGATCCTTCCTCCTCTGGAAAACCCCTCCCAGTGGGTCTGCGGCTTTTACCATCGATTTTCATTGAATCAGAAATTGGACAAGCCGACAAACATGTATTAAAGAATGTTACCAGGGTCGAAAGGTTCATCCAAGATGTTATCAGAAAAACAGTAGAAGAGGAGCTTTTATTCCCTAATTACCATACGCTACTCCTGGGTGACTCCTGACCTCACAGGTACTTAGACATGTAAGGACCATCAAGCACATACCCTAGCCTTCGATAGTAATCTCGCGTTCCGACGCCTGAAATGGTTGTTAACTGCTGGCGTTTCGAGTTCTCAAATGACAAGCACATACCAGAGATAACGGCTATTTTGATGCTCCTATGCTCGTCTCGCGCGATCCGCTCAGCTTCTTCCATCAAAAGAGTCCCAAAGCCCTGGCAGCATGTTCAGGTACGTGACTAGCTTGCGTGCTATGTATCATACCTGATGTTGGAATTTGGTCGGATCTCTTCCGTGTACTGGAACAGCAGTGCCATATACATGCAGCTCTCTGACAATACTGCACCCACCATCCTCCCCTTGATTGTTTCGTCCTGGTAAAAGTTCCGCCCGGAACGTGCCTTCCTCTGAACACCTGCGTAATCTCAGCAATCCGACTAGAATATCTTGTTCAGGGTCTTCATATGATAGGAAAGTTTCCCAACCCCCATTTGCAGTATAATCACGACGCAAAAGCTCTACCGATTCTGGCCGCACTTTGTGGTGAATTTCATGGATCTGGAGGTAGTGTTTTTTAATACACAACCAATTTTGGAAAGAACAATGGATTCAGGTCACATACTCCAACTTCTCGAAAACGCACATCTCGACATTCAATGCCAAAATCTTTCATCCGCTGCAGAGCTAATTCTCGCAAGTTCCCCGAATTTTCGCATCCACTTGAAACCAATGGTAGTGGTATGTCCCTGAAGCAAGGGTGAGAAAGTTGAAAACTTAAGATATATGTAAATCCTAAATCATACCTTTGCACGCGATACACTCTTGTCCATGGTGGAACGAGTGCCAAGATCCGAGCTACCACGTCGATAAGAACATTGGGCGTGTAATTCCTATATCGGCCAGTCCTCCACAGTTCATATAAGCCTGTGCCACGGATGACAAGTGTAGGGTAAATCTTGAGTCCATCTGAACGGAAAGCTGGATTTTCGAAATATTCCTATAACAAGTTAAAAAAAATAAAAGGGACCCATTGGGCCGAAACCAACCCTGAATTGCTCCATGTCTCTCTCAACACCGACATTAGGTAGATCTGGCATCATGTGCGCCACCACTTTGAAGCCCGCATCCTTTGCAAGATGGAAACTCTCAGATACTGCCCGAACAGTGTGTCCTCGGTTTGTGTCGCGAGCGACGTCTTCGTAGACAGACTGTACGCCAATTTCTAACCGCGTGCAACCATAGCGTAACATTTGGCTTGGCCCAGTGAGACTTACGATTGATCCAGACATTCTATTGAACATAACATACCTCAGGTGCGGGCGCAGACAGTAGTCTGGTCTGGTCTCTATGGTGATACCAATAGCTTTGGATTTACTCTGTTCCGAAAATCTAACCAATGCATGGTTTTCTTGTGAGGCACAAAGACACGAAGTTGATGTCATGAATACCTGACAGCTTCATCTACGTCTGTTCCTGTAAACCCTGAGAGTGCGTTGTGCAATTGGGCGATGAACTTGTTCCTATAGTCCTCTGGCATGCTCATGAAAGTCCCCCCCATTACAATGAACTCAACCTGAGCAACATAATTATAACGTTTAGTGATTTACTTTGGGGAGAAAAGCACCTTATCGACGCTGTGACCCAGACTTTCAAGTTGCTCGATACGACCACGGGTCTGCTCATAAGGATCGTATCGCGCGCGGATGGCCCGCATGCTTGTAGGCTCATAGCCGGTATAACTTTGTGTGCTGTAGTCAAAATCCGAGTCTGGTCCACCAGGGCAGTACCTTCAGATGGGTTTGTTTGATTTTAGGTTTAAATCTCAAGCCGGACGTACACGCAAATGTTTCCGGTCATTGCAATATGGGGACAGCGATGTGGTTTACACATCACTGCAACAACAGCAATCTGGAAGGATGAATCATTGAGGGTTGATCCTCGCACTAAATTCAAAAATTCAACATACACCGCTCGCTGTGCGAATAGGTCGAGCTTTCAGTTTCGGCAACAGAGCCTTTTTATAGTCATCCGGAACAGCGCTGATTATATCTACAAGGCGAGGCTGGCCACTGTACCCAAACTTCTTTGACAACCTGGAGCGTATTTCATTCAGCGAAACAGATCGGTTCGAATCATGGGCGGCAATAAGTTCAGCAGCGATGGCAGAAGTTACACGCAAGAGCCGTTCTGTTTGTGAGGGTCCTGAGGTACATGCGTCAGAATCTGACCAAAAACAGGAAAAGAAACTGCTGACCTTGGGTCGATGTGGCTACGGGCATTTGAAACTGAGGAGCGTGACCTCCGGGCGTGACACTTCTACCATGCCAGACATACGGTGCAAGGTATGAAATTCGTTCACGGCCCACACAGATCATTTTACATAATTCGTTGGTACTTATAGTGGTATCAATCGGATGGTACTCCTTTACGTGGTGGTTGCCCTGTACATGGCTGCCGTTATATCCATCCTCAGCAAAACGCCTGGCATTTTCTCCCACCTTCCCAGCCATCAGCACGATGCAAGGTATCTCGTCTCTACTCATCAAAATGTGTTATACTCATTGCAACTTAGTTTTTTGACTCTTATGGTAATCCCATCAATGGAGGCTGTCGAGCCGCTCTTAAAGGTTCAACTTGTCGGTATGCACACCCAGGTGACACGGATTGGCCATTGGTGGAGAGACCCCAAGCACAAGTCAAACAGACGTCAAGCTCACTGGCCGTTTCCTCAGTGTCCCACTCGACACAAACAGATCCTGATCGACGAATCTCAAAAGATAGCAAAACAGGTGTGCCACTTGGTGTGGTCGGTGCGCTGAAACCTGGACGCGATGCAGGTGAACTACGCACATCCACTCTGTCAGAGTCTTTCGCAATCACGCCCATGTCAGTAGACCCACCTTCGACCATAACAGATGTCGGTGTCCAACTAAAGCCTGCTTCATGTCACATGCCTGAGCCTTCGTTGCTATCATTTCGAAATTCCCAGGTTCATCCAGAGCTTTCTTCTGTGGTATCCGAGTCTACTTTTGCAATGCCCAAAAGCGCGGATAGAGATTTACTACGACAGACTTGGAAAAAACGAATCTCGTGCGTCTCGTTCGTTATGCTGAGGACAGTAATTTAATCAAGGATCAGTCTCCTGTCTCAGGCCCATGGTTTACTCCAGGAAATACTAGAAATTAATCATGATCTCGAACTGCGAATTGCATTGCACTCAGTTGACATCGTCCCAGTCGATGCAAACTCTGAGGTGGGCTTGGAATCCCTCAAGGACTTCTCCAGGAAAAATCCAGCCTTTTTGGAGGAGAAGCTTGATGCAGTTATCTCCCAGTTGATTGAAGAAAACATCTGGCCTCTGCCTAGTCCCACGCAAACTGACTTTTCTATCGAACGACGCCAGCTGGAGTTGTCTGCTAGCATTGTGGAGCTTGGACGGCGATTAGATGTTATGTTGACACAAGCCAACGAACTTGGAATCATGACCAAACAACATCAAGACCACGTCTCAGTGACGCCGGTGGGCAAAGACGAGAGCGTGTCACGTCCTTCAAAGAAGAGGCGATTATCAGCGAATGGCTCTTTCCAACCACCCTTGAACTTTCAAGATATTCTGACACGACTGGACAGTCTTCAAAGTAAAGCAAATGAATTAGAGGCAGAGTCGTTGGCTGACGATCGACTACTGGAGTTGATTGATGACCGAGTAGAAGACTGGCTACGTGAAAAACCTCCTCCACATCCCATACTGCCCGATTATCTCGATGATGCCGTTCGAAATCTTGATATGGACCTAGATGTCCTCTGCAGTGAGTTGGCCAATATGGACACTAGTGGTTTAGTGTCCCAGATGGGGACACTTCGCACGGAGACCGACACTCTGAAGCAAACGATTGAATTGGTAAGCCAAATTATCTTAATGTGCTTCGTTTGGGTTTCTTATGGCCCGTCTTGGACAGCTGGCATCAGATCATCAATCTTTGGAGCAACGGCAAGCCCTCCTGGACGAGCAGACGCGTAAGATCATGGAAGAACTGGTTGAATTGCCGATAATGCCACAGGACAACCCAGGAATCGCCACCAGTACCGACCATATTCTTAGCAGCGAATTCATGCTCGACGTTCAGAAACACATTGACACCCAAAAGGTTGAATTACAGAATAAGATCAAGGCCTACCATGATGATATTCAAAGCAGTGTACTCGCAAGGCTAGAGCCTATGATAGCCAAGACCGAGACGATGTATAATTCCTTGCATTTTTAAACGAAATGCCACTTAGAGATCCTTAATTATTATTTGTTTCCAATTCTCTGATGACACATTTATTTCTGTGTAAACGAATGTATCACTATAGACACCGCTGTCATGTTGGATCTAACATAATTATGCGTGAAAAATTGTGGATCAAGTGCTCCACCTCTACCTCCTCTAGCTTTTGGTGACCTAGAGCTCCATTTAGCCCTGTTGCTCAACTATTGGAGCTAAGGTCGGAGTCCGAAAGAAACGTTCCGTCAGGGACGGCTTGGCCAGTATATAAATTTGTCAGCAGTTACAGCTTAAGCGAATGCATATGGGTCGGCCGCGTTGTTGGGTACGCCTTTATTCGCCTACTACTAAACTAGAGCGGCCTTACTAAAAGCTACAAAGTATTTTGATCAAGAAACTGGGGCCCCCCTGCCACCGCATTTTGGCTGCCCTATTTATCGCTGCAATTTTGTCCACCCCGATTCACCTCAGTGGAAGAGTGCTCCAAAGTCAGTTCGAGGGCATCACTCGGAAAAAGTCTCTATGAGTCAAGGAGACTCTTCACACAGAAGACCAAATGATTGGTCTCCTCGCGACAGAGGCGCCGCTTCACCGAGGAGCTCGTCCGCCAGACGAAGCAGAAGTAGGGACGGGACCTCCAAACCTGCTCCGAGTGCTCAGTCTTCTTGGAGGTCCGGATCCAATGCTACTCCTTTAACCTCAACAAGATGGGGTGATTCTACCAAACCCAGTGCGTGGGGAGAATCTTCACTTGGTGGATACATGCAGTCCACAAGCACTTCTAGTGGAGGGAATGAGGCCCCTAGCAAACTATTCAGTGGCGACGTCGAGCCTTCCAAAAAAATCCCTCATGGACGGAGTCAACTTCCGCATGCGTGGGGTGAACCTTCAGCTCCCCCTCTCCCTTCTATTCCTCCCCCAGTCCAACCTCGTCCTCCTACGTCCCCACGTATTCCTACGTCCCCACGTATTCGGTCTCGTCTTCCAGCCTCTGAAGAATCTAAACCTCTAACATCATCTCTTACCAAGCCGGAAGAGGTTGCGCGTTCATTACCTGAGTCAAACCAAGAACAATTGTCCAAATCGGACGGTCGTACATCCCAGGACAAGCGTAAACACTACTATAATCGTCTCACGTGTGTGGTCTGATCTTATTCATGCTTTCGATGCTAACTAACTGTACAGATTGCTTACGGAGGCCGTCAAAATTCGTTCTGAATATGCTGAGGTCACACGTTCGCTTGAAGCCCGTTGCAAGATGCGGAACACGATTAAGTACACCCACGTCAGTGAAAATGTCCAGTCAAAATTAAATAGGTTTGCACAAGAGTACGAGGATAAATGCAGAGATTTGAAGGCCAAGCTTGAGAACATTCTAACCAAGATAGTTGATGCCGACGTTTTGGCGAATGGTATCCCAAATGAAGCAGCTCTCGCTAGGGACCAGGAATCCTTTCGCAATCTCCACAGTCGCACTGACCGGCTGGATAGCACTATACAAACACTCACTTTCGAGATAAACCGCTTAGCTTCCCAGCCGCGGGAAGAACACGAGGGGCACTTATCTACTAGACAGAAAAGACAACTTGAACCATCTTCGGAAGGACCCCCCGGAGGCAATTATGAGCTTTTGAGTCGCGTGGAGCAACTGGAAGCACACGTATCCGACATTGACAATCACAACACGCAGCAGGTGGAAAATGTTATACAGGTTGTTGACACTCGACTAGACTTGAAGTTGAGCAAGTTACGCCTTGGAGACACTGTCCCCGAAGATGGCGAACTTGCTGACACGACCACAAAAGATCCTCTCTCTGGAGCAGGAACCGGTCAATCCGCAGGCAGCCTCCAGGAACGAATGGCTAAATTAGCCCGTGATCACGATGAATTTGTGGAGGAGACAGCTAACTTGATTACCAAGCATGCGGAGACTACAGCAGAGATACAGAGACTGCAGGACGAGAACTTAGCATTGAAGCAGGCTGTTTCAGCGGTGCGTTGTCTCCTCCAACTTGCTTTGCAGAAGTTATCCTAAGTCGCTGGTCTTACAGTTCCAGTCATCCTTCCAAAAAGCGCAGGAGGTCGCGTACCGCAACGAACGTCAAGTTCAAGCTCTTGCCGAAGCGCTGAGGGTGACGCGTGAGCAGATTTCGCAGCCTTCGCCAATGGACATCCACGCTCTGGATCAACTTCAGAAGCGAATCATGCAGGATGTTGTCTCTGCTGTCGACGCTTCCTTACATGCATTTCGTAAAGAATCCGAAGAAGCGTGGCATACATCAAAGGAGGAGACCTTGAAGCAGATTGCGGCCAAGTTGGGTCCCACGATGGACCTAGTTAATGTCATCCACGGGTACTTCAGTCGAAACCGGGAGAAGGAAGGAGGTTCACCGTTTACATGATCTTACCCATGTCATGCTTGATGTAACGATGGCAAAGGCAGATTATGCGCCAGGATTAACCACAACTTGAAGACTCCTTGTTCAATGTCTTCTTCGAAGGGTCAATTGTAGACCACCCTCGCTCTACTTTTTCTATTATGGGGATCATTTCGACATGGTGCAACTTGTTGTCATTCACAACATGTTGACTCACAAGACACACCTATGTTCATTACAACTAAGACTGTACAGGACATTAACATGGGTATCTTCCCCACCATGGTACCTACGATACATTAAGTACTTTGCAAAATCTACCCTCCAGTCCCTCAATGCGCCAGCAAAAATCTTTGCGACCAAACTTTGCGTTGATAATCAAGCAAAATGGGTACGAAATCCCTGAGCCCCAACTCCGGCCAGTAGGTGGGCGTGAAATGTATCTGAGTTCTTTCGCAACACTGAGGTATATTTCATTATGATAGATGACAAAGATATAAAGAGGGAGACACATGCCTGCCAAGTGAGAAAATCACTAAAACGATTCACGCCGCTAGTCCGGATAAAAATGTCTACCGGCCCATTGCCAGCTAGACTAGTATAGAGTTCTCTATCGATATGGTCTTCTGTGATATCGCTAGAAAACAAAGAGCTTGTATTGAAGCTGATGGAGTAGGTGTAGCCACCCACTCTGCTGCTATATTTTGATCTAGAGCTTGGCGGACGGTCGACTGCACTGCAGTAGTAATTTCATCTCGGGAAGAATACGCCATCATGACGTTAAGGATGGTTCTATGAATAATGGTCAATCGACACATGACAAAATGCGTAAAAAGGGGACTATCTGACTTATCGTGGTGAGATGTAAGTGTCTCTGCTTTCTGAATGGCTTCCCTAACATGCTGGGGTAGGAGGTCCGTCTTACCCAAAACATTGAGCTTTACACCATGCTTTTCGAGAAGCTCCCTTCGGAACTAGGTATGAGGGTAACTTGACCCGGAATCAATGGCATCACTCACCCATGTTTGCAGAGCTCTGTCAATTTCTCCGTGCACAGATTCATCAAGGCATCTACCTCGGCTGCTGGGCGATTGAAATTATTGATAGCAAAAGCATACACCGACACTTCGCGGATGCGTAGGCGAAAGCAGATCTCGAGCATCTAACGCGGAGTAAGCCTATTCAGTTCACATACCCGGAGTGTGACATACGCGGTATAATGTTGAAAATCCTGCATAATGACCTTCGTGTACTGGTTTGCCCTTCTTTCCAGCATATCGCCTATTACCGTCCATGACGAATGCAATGTGGCATGGAAGAGGACCTGAGGCGATAATCCAGAGCAAAAGGCGTTGCAGGAGACTAAGGACAAAACTGAGCAGCCATCGAAGGCTCCGACGTAGTGCAAACATTACCTTATGATTGATTGGTTACATAATCTCAGGACCCCTTGCTGCACTCCAATTTCTGAGAGCAGAGTGCTGGTACAGTGCGGTACATTACTTTGATCCAATATAAAACAATTACTGCTATTCGTTTATACAGACAACAATGACAGGAAGATCTTCATATGCTACAGTTTGATAAAAGATGTACTGATTCCGTGTGCAAAGTCCCAGATACATATGCGCTGAGGGATGAAAATAAACGATGGTAATCACACATTTCACAAGGAAAATGAACATACCTGATCTTCTCCACAAGATACAATCTGCACTCATAGGTTAATGTAAATGGTACAGAGTATTAAATATTCAATGCTTACTTTGGTGCAATCAAAACCAACGCAGCAAATTTTTCCATTGTGACCACCCATCAAGTCTGCGACAAGCTCCCCTGTGGCTCGGTCCCAAACCTTCAAAGCAATGTAAATATAATTCAGAGGTTTCAGTTACCGAAGATGTACAGACCTTGACTGTCTGGTCGTAACTCCCGCTCACGACATACTGATCTCCTAATGCGACACTCCTAACTAACCCTCCATGAGTTTTCGCCGCCTTTCCGCTCATCATCTTTTCAGCACAATCTCTTGATAGTTCACAACTGCCACACTCTTGGCAAATAGTGGATGGAGGTGACCTACAAACATAAGGCTCAAACTCTGGCGACGTGGACCAGCCGTGCGACGTAAGAACATTGAATAGACGCAAGTGTGTGTCTGAAGAGCCTGACAGAATGTAAGGAGGCGAAAAATCAATCGACGCAATACTATTTTGAAAAAGTAAGCAAAACAAAGATACCGGTGGATATTATACGCACCCACGATTGTGATGATGCTCAAAACAGTACAGCAACGCCCCTGTTTTTGCGTCCCACAGACGAATTGAGCGGTCCCCTGACGCCGAAGCAATCTGAGTAGGGGTAATACTTATGGCATTGACCGCGGCACGATGGGAATTTAGGACAAGATGTGGGGACAGGTCAGGGAAGAGGTATGTTCTGATTGTCTGATCTACAGAACAGTCACTAGTGTACTGGACGAATTGTCATGAGACTCACCCTTTGAACAAGAGACTAGGCGTGTGTCGTCAAACCGCACACAAAGAACACTATCAAAATGGTCTTCAATTACTTTGACGGCTTTACCGGTTTGAATATCCCATATGACAACCCTATGATCGTTACCCCCGCTAATCAGGAGGTTTTTTCGGGCGCAAAGGCTCAGTACGCTTGCGTCGTGTGCACCCTGAATTACGCGCTCAACAGTCCCTCTTGAAAGATCCCATTGGCGGATGGTTTTGTCCATAGAGCCTGTGAACAGAACTTGCCGGCTAGGGCAGCCAGGGAGGTCCGGAAAATTGTACAATTGTAGACAGTAAATCGTTGCGGTATGAGAATTAGGGGTATGGTGTGTTTGTAGATACGTGAGGCGGTAGGAAGAATGACGAATCCGATTGCGAAGTAGGATATGTGTTTGGTGGAGGAGCCTGTAATCGGGCTTGACAAGGAGAGGATGGGAGAGATGGATGGGAGGGACGGAATGACGGAGTGATAGAGACGAATTGAGGTGACCGTAATCGTTAGGCAGAGGTATCGGCACAGGAGTAGCGTTGGAAGGAGGTATGAGGCCACAATTGACGTCCAGACCTCTCCAATCCGAGTCATCCTCATCTTCTCCTACACCCTCATCATCGAACTCACTCGGAGGGCTGCAGCTCAAAAGGAATGATTGAGTAGGTTCACGCCATTGCCATCCCTGTACCGCACATAATCGCTTCCAGAGGCAAGGATCGTACGCGAGAGCACGCCAGCGCCGACTGACGAGCGTGCACAAAAGAAGTTGCTGATACTGCAGGTACGAAAAGACATGAAGAGAGAGTTCGGTGGGAAGAAGCTAAAATCATATGAGCTTGGGGGTGTTGCAACATGAATAGCAACTTACACCAACGATGTCCAATTGCAGCAGCGGTGCAATCTTTCGCTGTAGCTTGGCCAGGTTAGAGATAGGAAGAGATGACAACAACTTGTAGACGAGTTCTAAAGCAGGAAGTTATATGACTAGTTGTGCAACGAATTATCGGGCTAACCTTCCTTGTCCTGCAACGAGGCGTTTTGCACCCACTCATCCTGGCTTGGGAACGTGAATAAAAGAGGGCTAGCATCATCGGCAAAGCCTTCGTCCTTATGAAACATATTGTCGAGGAAAGCAAGTGGTCTCTGGCACACCTACAAACTGGGAACAAGCTATGTAATTAATCACACACTCGCTACACAACAAAACATGGAGTTGGCAACGACGTCAGGTTTGCGATCACGACCGTCACCGGACAGTCCGGCCTTGATGTGAACATCGCCACAGTTACGTAGCTTGACAGCCGTGTCACGTTATTCACCTAAATCTAAACTATTATACGCTGAATTTATCTGCGCAAAACATTTCTTGAACCAGATCAAGCTCTGTCCACTCCCCAGCCGAACTCCCGCCAGCATATCTGCGACCTTGTCTACGCTCACTTCAGTGACACCCAACTCTCGATTCAAGTCTTGCATCAGCTCATGTACTGATTGAGCAGCCTCCTTGATACTTTCGACATCCTGCGGTGCATACAGAGATGATGCAAGTTCGTCATTTGCCAGATGAAGAGAGTCGGAATAGGTCAAGAGCCTGGTCAGATGAGATTCTGTATAAGGCTGTGAACTTGATGGCTTAAGGATATAGTGCGAAAGTATTTTCTCATGAAGTAACGTCGTGAAGCGCATGAGAGGATATATCTGACGGCACGACATGAGCGCCCTTCCAGTAACACCCGATAGTTGCATACCTGCTTGACTCGCTGCATTTCCTCTGGGTTTAATTTCCTCCCAAACTCTTCTCCTAGCTCATCCCATCCGTCGTTCTCATCTTCAGAGTTTTCAGTATCTCTCTCCTCCATCATCTTTGTTACCTCCTGCAGCGAATCCTCTAGACACTCCCCATTCAGCTTCCAGGCTCTCGCAATGGCTTCGGTCTCATCTCTCGATAGGTTCTCTGCCTTCGTCGCAGCATCATGTACAACACCAGTTTTAGCTAAATACTCGTCATTGTTTGTTCCATCTTGCCGACACTGCTTCTCAAGATGCTTGACGAGGCCTTCTAATCCCCGGATAGTATCCTGTGCAGCTCGTATAGCCTCCCTACGCAGTGTTCCTCGAGGAAAAGAGCATGTGCATGACGTGAGCCGCGCAATCTGAGCCGCGAGATCCTTAAGTGGGACATGTGCAAGAGGGTACGAGGGTGGAGGTTTACCCAGACACACCGAAAGACGCGTTGTAGATGTGCTTATGAGGCGGTGAAGAGAAATCGCATCCTTTCGAAGAAATTCAACTGGGGTAGACATAGTATTTGTTGCATCGTCAGTAGTTGATCCCGCCATCAAGACCAACACTGATTTGCATGTCTCCAAGAGGGACACGAGGCTCGCAAGAGCTATACACAACTTACTTTGAGCTGAATAAAGGTGTAGGAAACTGACGAACGTGGGTACCTTTTTCTTTGTCGTCCTCAGTCGACATCTGAATATGTGGGGATGTGCAGCTTGGTCAATTCTTATTTAAGACTAGCCACGTACGGAAGCGGTGGCTTCGCCACAATGATTTTAACCAAGTCACTTTGTCACACGTGGCCCACTTTCCTACACTGTTCACTTTCTTAGCAATTTTCACTTTCTTAGACAATTTTCTTTCACTTGAGCTCTTGGTGTCATCTGAAACTGTTGGGCTCCGCGCAAGCCTTCACCACAGAACCTCGAGATATACGTCAGGTTTGTGAAATTCGTGACAGGTGCAACAGGTATATAACACAGGCTGTTGAGATCTATTGGTTGTGCGAGTGGTGCAGCTGCATGTGATCATGAACTTTGTTTGAACTACTATATAGTAGATGTAGTATTACATAGTTCATTGGTTATTTGTACCCAGCACTCCCAAGTTGGGTTGGTGCCCTCCTCTGCATCCTCATCCCTTCACACTGCTGAGATCTCTGACACAGGGTTGAGAGCCAACACACAACTGGGAATTTATTGCTTGCTTTAAGTCATATGATGTTATTTAATAACTAAATTGATAACTCTATGTTAAGGATTTGACATTCAGCCCAAACATCTCTTCTCCTTATCCCTGGCAACCAGGACCTGATGATTGCTACTGGATGACACTTGTTGATGACAACAGTCATTTCAAATGGGTTTACCTCCTAAAGAAGAAGAGTGACACCTTCACATGTGTTATGGCCCATGCCACCAATAAACCCACATTAAACCCCACAACCACCCACACTGTTTCTGGGACCTTTCCAACTGCTCAAAGTCTGAATAACCGCTTTCTGATATTCCGATGCATCAATCCAAGGTTCCATGTTTCTGAACCTCCAAAGATTCTGAAGTCAAGGTTCTGCTCCTTTGATAAACAACATGTAGGATCATCACATACCTCACTCCCTTGTTTTTTGTTCTGTATTGCCCCTTGTACTCTCTTCCCCCCCCTTGTCTTTACTCAGCAAAAGATAGTACAAGACTAGATACATGTATATAAGTTGCCAGTCGACTGGACTTTTGCTAGTACGAATATCAACTTAATTCTGCGTCATAGTTTCTGATTCAGTTCCCATAAACTTTCCAACTTTCTGAAATTAGGGACAGATGATCGAGGAGGGTGCAACACATAAGTTGAAGCCAAGTCCCTATGACCTCGAACCACTTGTACCACTCTATACTGTGAACAGTCCTAAGACCCCTGGCACTTTCGTCTTTCCATCCCCATTCTGATTCTGATCGTGAACCCGTGACCTCTAGTCCCCCCATCTCTGGAGTATGAACCCCCCTTCAGAAACCATTCAGAACCCTCTGAAAACCCTTCCGGAAGCCTCTAGCTAAGCGCTGATACACGGATTTAACAACATGCTTCAAGGAGTATGTGGCTGAGGTTGAACTAGAGCTTGGAGGAAAGGTCAAACAACTTTGAGATAACAAGGGTGGTGAATACATTAGTGCTGATTTCAACAAGTACTGCAAGGATAAGGGCATCTCTTGCCAGCACACAACCAAGGCAACACCTCAGCAGAATGGGGTTGCTAAACATCTCAATTGAACCCTTGCTGAAGGCATAGTTGCCATGTTAAACCAAGCTAAGCTC
>QLPG01000838.1:0-16025 GCA_003314385.1 Gomphus sp. MG54 | reverse complement strand
AGACCCGAGGCAAGCCGAGACCCGAGGCAAGCCGAGACCCGAGGCTAGCCCCCAGCCAAGCCCAGCTGAAGCCCAGCCAAGACTCCAGCCAAGCCCAGCTAAAGCCCAGCCATGACCCCAGCCAAGACCCCAGCCAAGACCCCAGCCATGACCCCAGCCAAGACCCCAGCCAAGCTCAGCTGAAGCCCAGCCATGACCCCAGCCAAGCCCAGCTGAAGCCCAGCCATGACCCCAGCCAAAACCCCACCAGAGCCCAGCTAAAACTACAGTTTTCCAATCCTATGTTCAACACATCTCTATCTATTAATATCTATGAATTGTCCTTGAGTAACACTTCTCTATATACAATATTACTTTATTCCTTCCCTCCAGTAACAAAACATGTGCTCTTCCCCAATTCGTACTCCTTGATACCTCCACATAAAATTGTCCATGTGAAAACACAGGGTACTGTAAGTCTATTCCTACTGTTCCCAGAGATTGACCTTGTGACTTGTTTATTGTCATGGAAAATGCAAGCCTCACAGGAAATTGTCACCTGTGTAATTCAAATGGCAATTGCTCTTCACTTGTTGAAACTTGAGTTTCACTGGAAGGCCACTGAACCTAGAGGATAGCTCGGCAGACATGCATTTGGCACAGTTGAAGGGTTGGGGATTCAACACGCTGAGATATGTTGTCACTTGGGAATCACTGGAGCACAAAGGACCATGAGTCATGTGCTGGTTTCCTCCCTCACATTCATTCTATTAATGCTTTGTGTCATAGTGGGAAGTACAACTATGAGTTTATGGAATACACCGTCAGTGTGCTACAAAAGTGCAAAGAGTATGCCTTCAGAGTATTTATGTATCCACAACAGAACAGCATGGAAGCAATGCCAGCAATGGTCAGTGTGTTTTGAAGACAGACCACTGTGGCAAGTAAATCTCGCCTCATAATTTGTTCCTTGTCAATGAGGAAATTACTAAATGCTTCGGCCATAATCAAATTATAGAAACTGTCCAGGGAAGGGAGAGGCAGCATCGAGCGTATCAATTCAGTGGGATGCATCTTGGGATTTATGTTGGTTTGACCAATATACCTCACGGCAGTTGCAGAAAATATGAATGACCCATCAGACTATTTAAGAAGTGAATTGAACAGATCTTCTTCCAAGGTGTCATCATCCTTGGCAACTTGACTTGTCTTGGAATCCTGGCCCTCAACTGCTATAGCCCGCCCGCTCAAGCTGCTCGAGACCAAAGTCCATCGAAAAAGGTTGTGACATCTGGGAGTTAGATGTAAACAAATGCCCTCCTCCTCGTCCACGACCAATACACAGTCCGTGCACTTCGTGGTGCTGGCTTGCGTCGGACACGCTGATAGTCTCTGGTACTGTTAGAGCAGGGCTAGGTTTGAAGGGTTAGAAAGCCAAAAAAAAACTGATGAGCGGGTTCTTCCCCACCACATCGGTGCGCAAAGACATGGTGTGTCATGCGGCACTCACAGTCACCACATCGGTGCACAAAGTCATGGGTGCATGATGCGTAGGGCAGATTGAATTTGCACGACGTGTCTGTGTCACCAGCGAGCGGGCGGGAGGTCGGTTGCAGGGTCTGTTGTCGGTCAGTAAGTCACGGCGGCAGGGTCAAACATCGCAGGACTCACCAACGGGGACTCGTTGAACCCTGGCAGGTGGTAGTTAACGGTTGGAAGCAAGCGGTGTGCGATGGCACAGCGAGTGCAGGTGGTCGTCTATGTCAAAGGAGCGTCACACAACACCCTAGAAGTCGTCATACCGATCTTGTCTGTGAACGGTGAGTGACACTTGATCCGAATCGAAACGATAGGAGAGGACATATCTATTCGATGAGAACGCCGGCGCGATATACCGGCTGTTCCACAGCACATGCGGTGGGTGCGCTGTTGTCACTGTGTCGTGCGTGTGGTCAGGAGGGTGGCCATTGTGGGAGGAAAGAGGTCGGCGTGTCCTGGCACAGCTGAAGTTCGCGTTGTGTACCCACCACACGCTGATGTCCTGCCACATTGTGCCTGATGGAGGAAACACCTCGGCGTGTGGTGGGTGTGGGGATGTCAGCACATGCGGTATGTTGGTGTCACAGCGTGGTGCGTGTGGTCAGGAGGGTGACCATGGTGGGAGGAAAGAGGTCCGCGTGTCCTGGGTGCAGCGGATGTTCGCGTTGTGCACCCACTGCACGCCGACGTCCCGCCGCATCGTGCATGGTAGAGGAAAGATGTCGGCACAGAGTGCACCCACGGCATGCCAAGGTCTTTTCTCCATCACGCACGATGCGGTGACACCAGCGCACCACGTGTCCTGAGTGTGGGGCAGTCAGGACGTGGGGTACGCTGGTGTGCACCGGGTGGGTGGGGTAGATGGTGGGAGGAGGAGAGGGTTGAACTGGTCACCTGACATGGTGAACCAGTCACATGACGATGAGTCGGGCTAGGGTGCTGACCAATTGCTGACCAATTGCTGACTCAGAAACACCCACAAGGACCACAACCTCACTCACACCATTTTCTTTATTTGTCTAATGATACATTCAGTTTATAGTAATTGCAACCCATGCTGTTGCATAACTTGCTCAGGCATTACTGGATACCTGTCAAGCTGGCTATCATGAGAAACTAATAGAAGATAGGTTATCAGTAAGGGATTGGGAAAAATGAGATTCCAAAGTCATGTCTGAGTTTAGTAAGCCAGATCCCTTTGGCTGATATTTGTAATGAGTTTTACTTCCATTGTAGACCTACTAATGATATTTTGCTTCTTTGAGGCCTAGCATATAGGATCACTGTTGAATAGGAATATATTGAGTTACACTGAAGTTCTCTTTTATATTTCTACTGGATATGACTGATATATGACCAGATATGACTTGTTTATATATTATATTTTTGATGTTTTGATCTGAGTTTGTATTTAGCTTATACAATTTTTGCTTTTATACTCTAACAGGTTATAGGCCCCAGGCTTCAACTATAGACATTTATATAACACCACCACCTTACCCTTACCTTTACTTTACTTTACCTTACCCTACTCTATCCTTATATTACCTTACCTTATCATGGGCTTTGTTGGGAATTCACACCCTGTTTTCTTTGTATCCCTAGAGGATATGGTTGCCAAGACAAGCCTCATAGTTATATGAAGGCACCTATACAACCAATGCATCTATCATATTATGTAAACTAACACACCTACCTGATAGGGATATCAAACAGAACCAATGCTCCTACTAAATAAATAGAACAAGAGAGCTCCAACCAAATCTGACAATCAGATATACATCACAAACTCAGGTGAAGGGGTACAGGAAGGAATGGGAGATAAACTAACTTGTAATAGAGCATTGAATAATACTTGAGCCATATCAGTGGCTTCTGAAATAAATTGAGCTTGTGTATTCATATACCATTCAAGTACTATTCAAGTTGTTTTGGTACCCAAGAAGCTGTGACAAAACTTTGGTGTGAACCAAGGCAAGTCAAGTTCTCTAACAAGATACAGGAGGACAACAAAATACACCTGCACAGGCTATTTTAACAGAGAACCCAATTAAGAAATTATACTCTGGAGATTCACTTAGTCTGTTATCACAAGAGTATTGCATAAAGATTTGATGAAATCTCTCGTAGCTGTACAAAATGTCTTTATTGATTCTGATCCAGGTCATTTGTCCAAAGAGAATATTTAAGGAGGGTCTTGTCAGGTGTCTTATCCGTTGTAGAGTTGCTCTAGGTAATGAATACCTAAAAGCCTGCATGCACCAGTCCTTTTCTCTGGCAGGATCTAGCACAGTCATTTGGCACAGCTGGAATTGGGTCTGTGACTTGGCTATGTATGAACGAAAATAGAATGTGAACGAAATATGGTGTGATGTGACAGGGACGTGACCTGAGATGCGAACATGTCACACTGACTAATACTTGGACTTTGACCTTGGACTTGAATACAATAGTCTAGATGTTTCTAGACTAGCCTTGACTTGGACTTGGAGACTTGACTTGGGGCTTTAACTTGTGAACTTGTTATTACAGAGATGAGCCAGAGGCCTTTATATACAAAAACCAAGCAATGATGCCAAACGATGCGAGAGGTTGGCTATGTTAGTTGAATGAAAAAGCATGAGAACAAAGTATACAAAAGAGGAAACTATGGAGAAACTCTGGAGAAATGGTACAGTATCGAGGCTGCATGAATAGGGGCTAGGGGCTATGATAGGGGGAGACTAACCAAAAAGGTAAGGATGATGAGTAACAATGAGAAAAGACTAACAGAATAGGAAACAGGTCTGAGTCATGCCAAGAAAAGGGGAAACATATAAAAGAAACAATAAGGAAGTCCACCAATAAAAATCTAACAACCTTGTCCAATACTCCTGAGAGGCCTTAGGATGAGTCAGGGGACTGAGTCATCTCGGAGTATTTCCAGGTCACAGGCAACATATCTTCCACAATTTCTCCAGTATCCAATCCAAGGATAGGGGTCTGGGAGTAGGAGGACTAATGGGTATACAGTCATGCACACTCATCTTGTGTTTAAGAGAGAGTCGAATGGAGTGGGTGGGATAATCAGGATGGGATGGTGCCCTGAACTCTGCCTCATATTCCACTCTACTCCTATCATGATATGCTGGTCTAGACGTCATTCCAAGAAATATGTATGGTTCTTGACTTTCTGGGAAATAGACTGCATCTCCTATCGCATATGACTGAGTGTAGATTGGATGGGATCTGTCAAGCATCGGGTACTGACGGACTTCAGTACTGCCAAGGGGTGTTGTCGAAAGGTTGGGCAAACTATGGCCAGGTCCTGCAGGCCAAGAGTAGTGGTGTTGGCTTCAACGTACTCGTGCATTGCACCCTACTTGCCGTGCATGCCACTGTATTTGCAACAGACAGGTACTCGAGGTGATGCTGAGGATGCCGGCCCGAGTCGAGGACTTAACAGAAGAGAAGAAGGTAGAAGGGCCTAAGCCTAGTCGATACCCAGAATGAAGAAGTATATACATCCATGTCCTACTTATATAGGTTAAGAAGTGACATGTGGAATAAGGAATGTGGGACAACAAGATATGCAGAGCATGTGGTTATTGTCCACAACAGATAAAATTAGAATAAGGAATGCAATGCGGGGATAAGACAATAAAAGACAGGATAATAGAATGTGTCCAAAGATAGGACAATAGGAGGTGCCAGACTATTAGACAAGGCTGGTAACCGAGGATAGTACAAGGACAGGAAGTCCCGAGGTGAAATGGACCGAGAGGAGGGCGTGTGGGTGGTGGATGTACCGAGCCTGTTGAGATTTCTATTGGAGCAAGTCAGTCCAGATCTCTATCTCCAGGATCCATTCTCTCGGTACAGACACTGGTGTGGCACATCTTATTCCATTCTCATTTCTTTATTTCTTTTGTTCTATTATTAACAAGGATAGAGTGGCACTAAAGGTGGAATATCTTTTGTCTTATCCCTTTTTGTTACACTTCTCCTTTGTTCTATCTTTTCCATTGTTTGAATCTTCTATAAGAACAAGACTCTCTTGCAGTATCACTTCAGACCTCGAGACGAAGTCTGAAGTGAGTACTTTTCTTCATTATGATTGAACTTTTCATTTAAAACTTACCATAAATATCTAGTTACACTTCTGTTTAGGTAGCTACTGCGGAAATATACAGACCTCGAGATGAAGTCTGAATTACACTTCTGTTTAGATTTTCACAGAGCCAAGACCGGCATTTCGAGTGATGTGCATGCAGTGTGGTTGCTTGGACGTAGAACTAGGATGGTTGCTTGGTCGGTACTGCCGATGGATGGGTATCGGTATGTGGACTTGACAGGATCGTCTTCTGAGTGAGAAATGTGCTGGTGGAGGTACGCGAAGATAATGATATGTTAATGGTTCTGCCTGGATGCGTGTGTCCTGGGTGTTGTAGTGTTGCATGGGAATAAGCTCTGAAGAAGACATGATGACAAATTGAGAGTCTGAAGATCGGAGTACTGAATAGAATGGTTGGCTGTGTGATGTGGCGACAGTGAAGGTGATATGGGATGAGTGCCGTCTGAGTCTGATTTGGAACATGGTTGAGATCGATCACTTTACTGTCACCGTTACATATAGAATGAATAATTTAGGAGTATTAAACTATTAGTTCTAGACTGGTTTAGATTTATTTCAACTTTTCTATTTTTATTTTATTTGATTTAGTTCTTTCTCAGTTTGTATGGATTTAGGTTATGAGGGTAACCCACCACTTCGGTAGCAAGGTTAAAGTTTACTCTTCAGAATAAACCTGATAAACAAGTTGTCAGACTCATTGTAGAGTGTAGCTTCTGATCTTCGGACCTGTTACTTAAGAAGACTTCAGTCTACTTATGAGAGTGCTGCTGGCACTTGCTTAATCCTGTAGATTGATGTGGGTGAAAGATGAGTGTTATTTTACACTACATAACTAGCTTCTTTGATTCTAACTCTAAGGTAATTATGTAATCTCCTGATAAGGCAATACCTTCATGAAGCTTGTGCAGGTGTTCAGAAAGTATTGGAATGCTTTGGAAGCCTGAGGAGTCATTGTGTCACCATTGTATCTGTTAGAACCAGGGACTATTGAGTCACTTCATATACATATTCAACATTCACACTGCAATATCTCCCCCAGCTATTCCCAGTTCAGGATGCAACTTCATACCAAAGTTATATACATCATGA
This sequence comes from Gomphus sp. MG54, assembly GCA_003314385.1. NCBI lineage: Eukaryota > Fungi > Basidiomycota > Agaricomycetes > Gomphales > Gomphaceae > Gomphus > Gomphus sp. MG54. Next base: position 9,304 of record QLPG01000838.1, on the reverse strand, counting down.
GGAACCTATGATAATATTTACATGATTTTAGGAGCGGGTTTTACCCCACACTCTCTACCCGGCCCCATACCTACCCCAAGGGCCGGCTCACCTCATCTGGACACATTGGGAAGGGGATACACTGGCATGTGGATTTATATTCAGTCTATTTCATATTCTATTCTATTTCTATCCTATCCCCTGTGAAGTTTTCACATATATCATTCTCCACTGCATATATGCGGGTGTACCACGTGCACGGCCGCATTAGGCCGGCTTCTAAACTTCACTCCGTGAAGTTTTCGTCTTACCAATCACCTTTCTATTTCATATAAATACAAGAGATATTTAGTGTAGAACAGTAACCATAAAAAAGCAATCATTATTGTATCGTTGCCCCCCATCACACTAGCCTTCAGGCTATGCTCGAATATCTTTGTCTCACATTGAACCGGAAGGTTAAGCGCCGAGCATACTTTCCTATTTAGGACTAAGACACCAGCTACTCGTCGTACAGCAAGGCCGGGTCACAGTTGGGTTCCCAACCCCATATATTATATTATACTACTACATAGTATATCTAACTTGTGGGAGGACCACAAACCATATAAACCAACACTTTGGCACCCAGGCTGGATTCCTGGTATGGCACCTAAGCAGTGAGTCAACCCAGGACTGAGCTCCCAGTAGATTCACGATAGGGAAATACTTTCCCTAGTGATAAATAGATACAAAATCGTAGTAAAATCCGGGAGCTCATTCCCCTTATTATCCCACTGACTCTCCAATATTAAAGCGTGGGAAAACCCCAGGAAACCCTATCTGCCAGACCCATCTACAGATTAAAAGTCTCAGGTTAATCTACAGTATCTACTTTTACAATAAAAGAAATATAAGGTTCCCACGACTGGTACTTTTGTGACTGGTCATGTCACGAAATACTAATATTATGTAAGCCATGCTTCTGGACTGACCATTTATGTAATTAGTATTATATAAGTCCAGGAATTTGTTGTACATTGTGGACTGAGAACTTGAGCTAGAATATTGGAGCCTTTTTCATAGGTTTGAATATTGGTTCCATAGTTGTTGTGGCTTGTGGATCCATACATAGATAGGCAAAAATATACATATTTTTATGATTACCCGTTGGCTCAATCTTCTTGCAAATCAAGAGTTAATTACTAGAGGTATTTCACTCTTGATTGGCCTGCCAAAAATATTATTATATTTTTTATTGCCAAGATATGGCGGTTTTAAGTCGGTATTTTCATTGGAAGAGGTTTGGACATATGCAGACTGATTAAGCTCAAAAAAATGACAAGAAATGATAGGGGACATTCCCAAATCCCCAACACAAGTACTATTCACGTACTATTCACGTACTATTCACGTACTATTCACGTACTATTCACGTACTATTCACGTACTATTCACGTACTATTCACGTACTATTCACGTACTATTCACGTACTATTCACATGCTATGTCAAGCTGTCAAGCACCGAAAATGCCAACAATGCATGGGCCAAGTACTAATGCAAAAGTACCAACTTCACAATGCTGGCAGGGTATCAGTCAAGTCCAGTAGGCCAAATGGGGTGGCTGGCATCAATGTACTTTTGCATTGCACCCCACCCTACTTTCCATACATGCCACTAATTTCAGAGAAAAGAGGAATTCAGGAGAGTGCCAAGAGCATCAGCCCAAGTAAGGACTTCAGACGGGAGGATATGGGGGTTGCAAAGTTGATATTCAGAATGGAGAATTATCTACATCCATACGCTACTTATATAGGTTAAGAACTGGATGTGGAACAGGGTGGCTGTTTTTGATGAGATTATGAGCAACTTAGGTGGTAGGTTGGAGAATTTATAGAGCAATCTATGGAATATAACTCCTCAGTGTTGTTAACCACTGATTATTTATTTAGAAAATACCTATGGAATATAACTACAGAGTAAATGAACGAAAATCAATCATAATATTGTTTTTATTTATACAAATGGCTCACCTTCTCAGTGTTGTCAACTGCTGAGGAGGAAGGTATGTACGTATGGGTGTTGTTTCACCTGTATATATCCTTGAGCTGGCCCCTATACATTCTCTTTGGTATGGAGCCAACCTCCCAGTCCCTTCCCAGAGAGCTGGCCACGCACATCGTGTAGTGCATGTATGAGCACGCATAAGTATAATAGAAAATACACAATAACTCTCTCAATATTGAGAGTAAAAATACAAGATTATAAACAAAAATTTTAGAATAGAAATGTGCACAGAATGACATTGAAATCAATATAAAAATACAATATATTGAGATTGGTCTCCCAGGGGTGAGATACATGTTTGCACCCTACACGCCCCCTCAAGCTCAATATATGCCAAGCTTTTTGGTGAGAATCTTCACTCTAGGTCCTGGTAGACCCTTTGTGAGGATGTCTGCGACCATTCAACCATTTGATTGGTTGGGAGATATTTGATTTGAATCTTCTTCCCCTCAATCATGTCTCAGATAAAATAGAGTTGTATATCAAAGTGTTTGGTCCATGAGTGTTGCTGATTACCATAGGCTATTGTAATAGCTGATTGGTTGTCAGCATAAATTTTATAGGATTTCTAATTGGCTGGAAAACTTTGGTTATGAAATTTTTGAGCCATATAGCCTCTTTTGTGGCATGAGTTAATGCAATGAACTCAGCCTTGGAGGGCAACAATCGTCTGTTTTTGACAGCTCCATGAGATGCTCCCAGAGTCAATTTGAAAGATGTATGCTAATATGGAATGTCGATGATCTTGTGAGGCCCAATCAGCATCAGAGTATCCTACAATACCATCTTGGCTCTTCCCTAAGACTAATTTCTTCTCTTTTGTCCCTTTCAAATATTTAAATACTCTTTTTACTGCATTCCAGTGAGCAATCCCTGGATTTTCTAAAAACTGAGATAATATGGAAGCTGCAAATGAAATATCTGGTCAGGTAGCTACTGCTGCCCACATGAGTGAACCTATTGCCTGCTGGTATGAGATTTTCTCCACGCTTTTATTTTCAGCATCAGTAGTCGGGCATTGTTCTTTGGATAGTTTACATATAGGATCTAGAGGAGTTGTATGTGTTTTTGTGTCTTGAAGATTAAATCGGTTGAGTATCTTGTCAATGTAAGATTCTTGTGAGAAGCTTATTGTACCAGCTGATTTGTCTCGTTCGATCTTCAGGTTGAGGAGCCAATGGATTTCTCCAAGGTCTTTCATCTTAAAGATGGCTTTGAGATCTTCTTTGATGCCCCGCAATATAATATTGTCCATAGCCATTATGGTGAGGTCATCTACAGCAGCTCCAATGATTGCCTAGTCATTTGGTCTGTGTCTATAGAATACGGCAGCATCTGAGGCTGATTTTATAAATCCAATAGAATAGAGGGCATTCGATAGATACTTATACCATTCTCTGCCCGGTTGCTTGAGCCCCTATATGCATTTCTTCAGCAATAATACATTGTCATGTTGTTCTTCAAAATATCCCGGCAGCTTGCACATATATATAGGTTCTTCAAGTGGTGCATTTAAGTATGCAACATCCACATCCATTTGATGTATCGGCCAATTATTCCTAGCTGCTATAGACATATAGAGTGAAATGATGTCATACGTATGACTGGTGCATATGTCTCGTTGCAATTGACTCCAAAAGTTTGTGTAAAGCCTTGAGCAATGAGCCTTGACTTTGCACAAACTATATCGCCCTTCTGATTTCTTTTCATAACATGAGTCCACTTGCTACCAACAATATTTACACCTGGTGGAGGTTTAGTAAGCTCTCAGGTGCCTTTGTTGATTTGCAATTGGATCTCAGTATCCATGGCTGTTTTCCATGTAGAGTTGCTAAGAGCATCTATGGTCATTGTAGGTAATTGCAGATCATTAGATAGATATGCAAAATCATTTTCTTTGGCACTTATGGGTTTGGCGCTTATTGCTAGGATAGTCACATGTATTGCTCTTGTCTTGTTCAGTATTATATTCTGAATTATGTCTGACATCATTGAGTATGTTATCCTCAACATTTTTGCAAGCCAGGGTAGTTATATTAATGTGTGCTGCTTCTCCAGCTTGATATCTGTCACCTGAGCTGATCTTTGAGGCTCTTTCTTGTAATAAACATATTCTCTCACTTCTTCTAAGTGGAGGAGCTTCTTTAGGTCTGCTCACGTCTGTTTCACTTGGCTGTATGCTTTCCAAATCACTTTCTGGTGTGCACTTGATTATTTCTTTGATGCGGCTCTCACCCTGCTATAGCTCACGTGATGATACCGGCACTTGGATAGATGCCGGTACAGGTGTTATTGGCTGGTACTTAGTGGTTTTTGGTGCAGTACTTAGTTGGTCATTAGTAGGTAACATAGGAGCAATTGAAGGTAATTTTAATCCTTCAAATATAATATATTGCTCCACAGATCCATGTCGACTGTCTGGCCAGTAGATGCAGTGGCCGTCCCTTTGTGCGGAATGGCCGATCCACTTTGCTTTCTTAGATCTAGGTAGTAGCTTATTGTCTTTTTTGATTTTCACATAGACATCTGTCCCCCATTTGTGAGCATCTTGTAAATTTGGTTTTTGATGATGGATCATCTCATAAGGTATCTTGTCTGGTAGAGCTCATGTATGCGTATGATTTTTGAGATAGTTAGCATGCTGAATGGCATATCCCCATAGGAACTTGGGGAGATTTGAATCTAGAAGCATTGCACATGTCTTTTCAGCCAATGTGCAGTTTAGATGCTCAGCTACTCCATTCTGTTTGGGAGTGTCATGAACAGTATATAGCCTGTGAAAGCTCTAGGCCATAAACCATGCCACAATCCATCAGGCGCTTAAGGGCCTTGTAAGATATGTGCCCTAATCTGCAGTGTGTCTCGATGGCGGTTAAGCATAGCTTTGTGGAATATTGAGTTGACTGATTGTCCAATCAATATAGGCCATGTAATTTAGGTGCCTGTATAAAATATGGCCAGATGAATTTTTTATTGTGCATTTCTGTGATACAAACTCTGTGTTATGGCCCATGCCACCAAATAAACCCACATTAAACCCCACAACCACCTGCACCATTTCTGGGACCTTTCCGATCGCTCAAAGTCTGAATAACCGATTTACAATACTCTGATGCATCATTCCAAGGTTCCATGTTTCCGAACCTCCGAAGATTCCAAAGTCAAGGTTCTACTCCTTTGATAGACGACGTACAAAATCATCACATACCTCACTCCTTTGTTCTTTGTTTTATATTGCTCCTTGTACTCTCTTCCCCCCCTTGTCTTTACTCGGCAAAAGATAGTACAAGACTAGATACATGTATATAAGTCACCAGTCGACTGGACTATTCGCCAGTATGAATATCGACTTAATTCTGTGTCGTAGTTTCTGATTAAGTTCTGGTAAACTTTCCGAGTTTCTGAAATTAGGGACAGATGATCGAGGAGGGCACAACACATAAGTTGAAGCCAAGTCCCTGTGACCTTGAACCACTCGTACCTCTCTATACTGTAAACAGTCCCAAGACCCCCGGTGCTACTGTCTTTACATCCCCATTCCAATTCCAATCCCAAACCTGCAACCTTTAGTCCCTCTGTCTCTGGAGTATGAACCCCCCTTTGGAAACCATTTGGAACCCTCTGGAAACCCTTCCGGAAGCCACTAGCTAAGTGCCGACATGCAGATTTAACACTCTGTCCAGTTCCCAGCATCATCACATCGGCCTATGGAAACAAGGGTGAAGGCGATTTTTGGAGCATATAATGTATCTTTCAATGTCAATGTGACTGCTTTCCCTCCAAATCTAGTTATAATCTTGAGTTGTCTGCTACCGTATGCATCAAAGCTGCCTTGATTGGGTGCCCAAATTGTGCATGGAGTAGGGAAGCTTCTGTAGTTCTCAAGCATATTTTTATATGGCGCCATATGAGAACTAGCTCCTGTATCTAGAATGATAGTATAGCCTGTTCCATCTCTGATGAAGGTGGCACAATTGTAATTTATAAATGCCATAGATCCATCGTCATCTCCTCCAGAAGACTCATCTTCATCAGCTACATTAGCTTTGGGTTTGCCTTTCCCTTTTCCTTTCATATTTTTGAGCTTAGCTCTTTTCTTCTGCCTTGGTCCTTGGCCTTCTCTGCCACCACCTTTAGCCCAACACATTTTGGCAGTGTGTCCCAGCTTTTTACAATTGGTGCATATATGCACCTTCTTGTCTGAAGTACCTACAAACCCTTGGTCCTCCTGGGTGATGGACAATGTCCTGCACCTATCATATTGTGAATTGAGAATCTGGATGATATTGTCCAGGTCCAACAGCTTTCCGACTTCAAGAGAGGTCATAAGGGCATTCATAACTGATTCATAGGAAGGTGGCAATGAAGCTAATAAATTATCAAGGAACTCTCCTTCAGAGATTTTAGCTCCCATATCATTGAGTCTTCCATAGAGATCTTGAGCCCTATCAAGGTGCTCTCTGAGATCATCATCCTCCGAGCATTTCATGTTCCAGAGTTGTCTCTGGATGCTGGTGACAACCATCTTTGGTTTCTTCATCATTTCAGTTACCAGAGTATCCCGGATCTCCTTTGGATTATTTTTCTTCTCTAGCATTAAAGCTAGTGACTCTGACATGGATGCCAGTATTTGAGTCTTGACAAGCCCTTCTCTTGCCAACCACTTTTCAAGTCTCTCCTCAGCCTTCTCTAATTTGTCCTCCTCATCATCAGTGAGAATATGGGCCTTAGGATATGTGGGAGGATCGGGTGGTCAGTTGGCTTTGCCTTCAATATGTTTTAATAGATTTTTAGACTCAAAATAACTCATGAGTTGAGCTCTCCACAGGGACCAATTAGATCCATCTGTAGTTAGCCTCCCCATGGTCAAAGTAACTTTCTCTGTTAGGTCTCCAGGGCCCATAACCTTGATGAGATTATGAGCAACTTAGACGGTAGGTTGGAGAATTTATAGAGCAATGTATGGAATATAACTCCTCAGTGTTGTCAACCACTGAGTATTTATTTAGAAAATACCTATGGAATATAACTGCAGAGTGAATAAATGAAAATCAATCATAATATTGTTTTTATTCATACAAATGGCTCACCTCCTCAGTGTTTTCAACCACTGAGGAGGTGTCAAGTACACATACTGAGACCCGTTTATTCAGCAGTGCTGACCAAGCAGCCATCCTGTGTTCACATCCAAGTGACCATGCTGCATGCATATCACTTGGTACGCCGGTCTTGGCTTGGCACATCCACCACCCATACACCTACTCCCCACCCCTCAGTCTGCCTCACCTCAGGACTTCCTGCCCTTGTGTTATCCTTGGTTACAGCCCTTGTTTTATAGTCGGGCGCTTCCTATTGTCCTATCCTCGGCCACATTCCCATTATCCTATCTTTTATTATTCTATCCCCATTTTGCATTCCTTCATTCTAATTTTACTCATTGTGGACAATAACCACATGCTCTGCATACCTTGTTGTCTCACATTCCTTATTCCACATGTTGCCTCTTAAACCTATATAAGTAGGACATGCATGTACATATTTCCTCATTCTGGGTATCAACTAGGCTTAGACCCTTCTACCTTCTTCCACTCTGTTAAAGTCCTCGACTCAGGCTGGAATCACCAGCATCCTCCCGAGTACCCATCTGTTGCAAATCGGTGGCATGCATGGCAAGTAGGGCACAATGCACAAGTATGTTGAAGCCAATGCCACTACTCTTGGCCTGCAGGACTTGGCCATTGTGCGCCCGACAACCCTCGGCAGTACCGAAGTCCATCAGTACCTGAACCCTGACAGGAGGAAGGTATGTATGGGTGTTGTTTCACCTGTATATATCCTTGAGCCAGCCCCTATATATCCTTTTTGGTATGGAGCCAACCTCCCGGTCCCTTCCCAGGGAGACGGTCACATGTGTTGTGTTGTGCATGTATAAGCATGTGTGAGTATAATAGAAAATACACAATAACTCTCTCAATATCGAGAGTAAAAATACAAGATTATAATCAAAATTTTTAGAATAGAAATGCACATGGAATGACATTGAAATCAATATAAAAATACAATATATTGAGATTGGTCTCTCAGGGGTGAGATGCATGTTTGCACCCTACAGTTTTAGAACCTGAGAAGCTGTGACAAAACTTTGATGTGAACCAAGGCAAGTCAAGTTCTCCAAAAAGATGCAGGAGGACAGCAAAATATACCTGCACAGGCTATTTTTACAGAGAACCCAATGAAAAAATACTCCAGAGATTCACATAATCTGTTATTGCAAGAGTATTACAATAAAGATTTAATGAAATCTCACGTAGCTGTGCAAAATGTCTTTATTGATTCTGATCCAGATTGTTTGTCTAAAGAGAATATTTAAGGTAGGTCTTGTCAGGTGTCTCATTTGTTACATATAGAATTAATAGTTTAAGGATGTTAAACTATTGGTTCTAGACTGGTTTAGGTTTATTTCCACTTTTCTAATTTTTATCTGACTTTAGTTTTTGAAGGGTAGCCTGCCACTTCGGTAGCAAAAGTTAAGGTTCACTCTTCAGAATAAACCTATTCAACAGGTCTTCAGACCTATCGTTGAGTGTGGCTTCCTGTCTTTGGACCAGTTACCTAAGCAGACTTTGGTCCACTTATGAGAGTACTACTGGCACTTAATTAACCCTGTAGATTATTATAGGTGAAAATGATTGTTATTTTACACTACAAAACTAGATTCTTTTATACTAATTATAAGCTAATTATCTAATCTCCTGATAAGGCAATTCCTTCATGAAGCTTGTGGAGGTGTTCACAAGGTATTGGAAAGCCTTGGAAGCTTGTGGAGCCATTGTGTCACTGTCAAGCGTCGGGTACTGATGGACTTTGGTACTGCCAAGGGGTGTTGGCGAAAGGTCGGGTGGACTATGGCCAAGTCCTGCAGGCCAAGAGTAGTGGCATTGGCTTCAACATACTCGTGCATTGCACCCTACTTGCCATGCATGCCACTGTATTTGTAACAGACAGATACTCGGGGGAATGCTAGGGATCCTGGCCCAAGTCGAGGACTTAACAGAAGAGAAGAAGGTAGAAGGGCCTAAGTGTCAAGTACACGTACCGAGGTCCCATTATTCGCCAGTGCCGACCAAACAACCATCCTACGTCCATGTACAAGCATCCACGCAGCATGCATAACGCGTGATACACCGGTCTCGGTTCCGTACATCCGTCATCCACGAGCAAATGTCCACGCCGCGTGCACGTCACTTGATACCATGGTCTCGGTTCGGCACATCCGT
>QLPG01000828.1:0-32676 GCA_003314385.1 Gomphus sp. MG54 | reverse complement strand
TGTAATAAGAACAGTAGTCTAGAGACAAGTAGGTCAGTGAAAGGACAATTGACTATGTCCTTACTATTATCATACCTAGAGACAAGTCGCTACAAGTGGGATGAGCCTACACAGTCTCTCAGTGTATACAAGGGCACATAATAACAGTTCACTGAGGTATGTCTATCTATGTGTCTGCATCTTATACTGTCTCAGTCAGCGATGACTGAGGTTACTCACTTCCTATCAGTTCTACTGATTGGAGCTGTTAAGCACCAAAGGGCACCGACATTGTGTGATCTCAGGCACCAGTGTAATAGCACCCTTGAACACAATGCTGATGAGATTTGGCTTGGTCCAATGAGCAGAGATGTGGCTTGGCTTGAATGTACTCTTGCATTGTGCCCTCTTAATCATGAGTGCCACTGAATTTTGGAAGGTGTTCGGGAGAAGACTGTTAAGTACACAATCACGAGCCTCAGTTCACTCAGTTGTACCAACCAAACATCCAACATCTAATTCTACATACAGGTGACCAAGTTATTCACAAGTCACATAGTATGTCAGTCTCAGTTTGGTACATTCACCATTCACATTAGGTTCACTCATCTTCATCATTCCTACTTCACTTATTCTTTTATGCCTTGCTTCACTTCAGTATGTTTGCATATGTTTGGTCACACTTGACCATTCTTCATATTTTGTTTTTATGATATTTTATTCTGCATACATTTCTTGCATTACCTTGTTGCATGTCGAGGTCTTTCATCCCCATTCCTTTGACTATAAAAGTAGTGTCTTTGATATATGTATTTTTTTTCATTTAGAAGATCTGTCAAGTACATGTACTGAGGATCCGGTAACTCAGCAGTATCAACCAGACACTCCATTAGTAACCATGCACAAGTCACTCGATGAGTTGTTTTCAGCTCGACACACATACCGGTCGCATTCCTCACTCCCATCCCACGCCTACTCTTGGCCCCTCCCTAATCCTATCATAACCACCCATTAATCCTCGATCCACCTTACCTCAGGAATTCCTGTCCCTGTATTATCCTCGGCCATGGCTATATTGTTTTATAGCTGGTCACTTCCTATTGTCCTAGCCTTGGCCACATTTCCATTATTCTATCCTGTATTATTCTATCCCCATTGCATTCCTTCATTCTAATTTTACTCGTTGTGGACAATAACCACATGCTCTGCATACCTTGTTGTTCTACATTCCTTATTCCACATGTCACTTCTTAAACCTATATAAGTAGGACATGGATGTACATATTTCCTCATTCTGGGTATTGACCAGGCTTAGCCCCTTCTACCTTCTTCCCCTCTGTTAAAGTCCTCGACTCGGGCTGGCATCACCAGCATCCCCTCGAGTACCTGTCTGTTGCAAATTGGTGGCATGCACAGCAAGTAGGGCACAATGCACGAGTACGTTGAAGCCAACGCCACTACTCTTGGCCTGCCAGACTTGGCCATTGTCTGCCCAACAACCCTTGGCAGAACTGAAGTCCATCAGTACCCGAAGCTTGACAAGATCCCAATTAGACTTGTATATCCTCTAGCCTCTTTGTCCTTAGTCCATGTTTGGGCTGACACTCTTGGCACACTCCCAAATACCTCCTGAAACCTAGTGGCCTCATGGAAGGAGGGCATAAGTACCTTGAAGCCAGCTACATCTGTTAGCTCATTGGACTAAGCCAAACCATGCCAGCATTGTGTTCAAGGCACTATTACACTAGTACTCAGTTCACACAATGTCAGCACCCTTCAGTGCTTTAACAGTATCTTCTGAACAGACCTATCATCCATGATCATTTCTTACTATATGCCCCTTCACACTAGATCAATGACCCATGCTGAAAACAGCTGGCTCACACCTATAGTTTTACAGCGAAGAGTGCATGGTGCCTCTGGTACCCTGTCCTTGCACTTTGGTTATAGTCTACCACCACCCATTGAACTATGATATCTCAGCTCCTCCTTCCAGCCTTCGTGCATTGAGGAGGTGGTCGACAATGACATTGAGTACAAAAATCAGGGTGACAGCAATCAGGAAATCCACCCAGCAGAGGAAGAAGTTGGTTTGGCATGCTCCTGTATGAGTGCTGAGCCTGACACACAACCTTAACATATTGGCTAACAGGCACTGACAGCACCTTTGGTACCACCCATGCCAACTCCTCTGTACACTCCCAGGGCTGCACCTTCTCAACCCAGGTAAGCTCTATAAGCCAGGGCCCCTAGGGCCTTGCAACAACTATATTCTCAATCTGATCCTTGAGCTTGATAGAATGGCCTGGCAATACCATTAGGATGGCCAAGCCACTAGGATTTGTAAACCAGATGCATTGAATAGGACCAACCCAAAGAAGCTGAAAGGCTTTGTTTTTTTATATAAAATGAATTTTTGAATGTGGCCCAACTCATTCCCCAATGACAGGCAAAAGGTAAATTATATAGTCTTCTTCCTGAATTCAAGCCTTATCTAAATGGCAACCCTAACACTGAACTGGGTTGGGAAAGTGACTTGGAATTATTTATCAACAAACTACAAATCAACTTCGGTTCATGGGATGAATAAGCTGATGCCAAACTCACTCTTAAAAAGTTGACCATACACAACAATCATAAGACAACATGGTTTTTTGTAGAATTTTACAGGCTCTCAGCTCTCATTGACTACAATGACAATGCTCTCCTTTGGAAGGTGTATATTGCCCTACCAAAACATATCAAAGATACCTTAATCTACTTCAACAAGCCCCAAACTCTTGACGACCCCTAGAATCTTGTTCAGTGGATCAATATGATGTACTGGGAAAAGAATGTGGAACAGGCTTAGGAGGGTAGTAGTGAGCCAAAGAAAGATTTAAAAATGGACAAGTCTGGCAACAAGTCTAACAAGGACAAATGCCAGCAAGGCAACAACAACAACAATGGCAGCAAGGACAATGAAAACCAATCAAAGGGCAAGGGAAAGGACAACCAAAAATCCTCAGCCAAACTTGACTGACTATGCTAACAAGCTCAACAAGGACCGGCAAGCTCCCCCCAAAGGAATGTCAGAGGCACATTGACAACAACCTGTGCCTCCTTTGTGGTGCTGATAACCATAAGGTCGCCAACTGCCCCAAATCCACTAATAGTATGAAGTTATGAGGAATAGGGGGAGAGGGGAGTTTTTCCTGCCTTTCTTTCTTCCTTCCTTCCTTTTTTTTTACATGGACATACGCAATATGTTGAGCCGAAGGATAGTCCGCCCAGGCCTCTATATCGGCCATTATTTGCACGCGGGGGTTATGGTGAAAAATGATCCAGACTGGGTAATCAACCAGCCGTTGGGTGCACTTTCTTGGACTTCAGACTTGAAACCTGGATAGCAATGCAAAGTGTCCACATGAATGACTCATAAAATCCACCTGAAAAAAGGAGGTCAAACCGATATTTTATAAAATAGACACATTGCATGGGATTCCATCTTTTATCTGCAATCTGCCAAACAAAGTGTTATGAAGATTGAAAATTATTGAGCAACGAATAGAGCCGATGTTTGGATTGCTGATTTCCCATTGTGATGGACCTGAAATATCTAATGATATACTTTAACTTGCTAAAGTATTAATCATGTTACCTGTGTGGTGTGCCTAGATCACGATTGCGATTTATACTTTTATCACATCAAATGACATTCGGAGCTTTGGTTGGAGATGCAGGGTCCCAGCACTTATCAAGGTCTTGGAGATCCATGATCAGAAGTATTTGTAACGTTTCATACAAACCGGATAGGAGGACAGCTGTTTCAGCGGTGTTATTTAACCACAATTGGTACCACAGCTTCCAAAGATATTACTGGATCTTTATGACATCGCCGCTGTTCCTATCATGCGTAGATTCAGGAAGGTTGTTAACGTTCCAAGATGAACAATCATGATGTTTATAAAGGGTATTACAATGGATATATTTACTGCTGATTTCTTAATGTAACTTACCCAAAGACGAAACTAGTATGACAGATATAATTTAAATTGAAAATTTTGAGCCTATGAAAGTAACAAAAAGTTTGGTGAACTTTAAAATCTACGTTCCAGAATAACAACATGATCCAAATGTGTACACGAGCATCGACATTGATGAGTTTTCCTCGGATTTCCTTTATCCGTTCATGCATCCTTGTAATCATGTACCGAAATGAGTAGAAAGGCTGGGTGGAGCATTTTAAATAGTTCAAGAAAGCATCTATGAACAATGCATAATGCTTATTCGCCCACAGTACCCGCAACCTGGAGGAAGAACAATCCCATCAGCATCCGTTTACAAGCAATTAATAAACGGGATATTGTCTCTCAATCTTCAGGGAAGAATTTGGGAACGCAAAGACAAAGAAGCAAAATAAAATAAATTCAGTAGCAGCAGACTCACCACATTCCCATGCACACCCCACCCCACACCCAGCCCAAATAACACCCACCCTAATAATACTAATCCAATCGACAAGCCCAGCATCGTCCACCCCAGAACCACCCGCTTGGGCGAGAGCACCTTCAAATTGTACTCCCGCTCTGCCAGGCTCGCCGGGCTCGCCGCATCGCCAAGGCCATCGAGTCTGCATATCTCGGGCCCTAGACGGCTCGGCGTTACTTGTGCGAGACGCGCGGCGGGGAGGACCGTCCACCAGCGTGTGCTGAAAAGGAGGAGCACGCCGGAGATGCAGGTGGAGATGAGGGCGTAGGCGAGCCAGAGAGAAATGACGTCTGTGAGGGTGTGTTATTTTAATTTTTAATTTTATTTAATATTTTGAGGATGATTAGGAATACTGACTGTCGAGGGAGCCGCGGGAGTTGTCTTGGATCTTGCCTGCGGCGGTGGTTATTATCACGATGGAAGCTTGAACTACGGATTCTGTGAAGGGAAGGATGATATTAAGTGCAGGGAAAGTGAGAGGGGGGCATATAATAATATACTTTTGATCGCAAAAGCCGTTGCAAAATAGCGAGGGTCGGGGATAACGTTGCGAATAATTTCTACTTGCGGTGCGGGCGTCAAACACTGAGAGATATGAATAAGTACGACTCGAGATGGCGGAAGAGAAACAATACAGGCCTGTGCGAGGGCGTAAAAGACATATGCGGTGATAAATGAGGGCAAAGACTTGCTGAACTTGAGAAAGAGCATGGATATGAGGAACGCGATGCTTGATAGTAATACTGAATGAGAGGGGTTATAATAAACATTGGTATCGTGAAAGCAGGAACGCTATAGGCTACGTACGGAAGGAAACCCGATGCCCAAAGATGTCTATCCATACTCCGAGGAAGGGGGTGATTCCGACGGGGAGGAGCAGGTAGAAACTAGAGACCCAGCCACCCACGACAGCACCTTTCTTCAGCCTCTGTTGGGCGAATTGTCTGTGTCGCACAGAGTGTCATTGGGGCATATATGCGATCAACTTCTAAGACTGACGTGGAGATGGACACAAAGCTCTGTACTCCCGCATTTTCGAACACGGCGAACGCGACGATGATCCAGAAGGTGGCACTGAGGCGTCGCATGGCCTTGAGACTGAATACATTGCGTTGTACGACGCCTTGATGATGAGTGCCGTCTGTCTGGTCGGTGATGTGGTATCTGGAGCGAAGGAACCTGTCTAGGTAGACAAGGCCAATCGCACAGAGGAGGGAAAAGAAGGAGATGGCTGCGCTGACCCAGAGGGACCACGCGAAGGAGCCGAGATTTCGGGTAATTATGTTGGCCGTGGACTGTCCGACGAACTGTCCGAGATTTGAGATGGACCAGACCATCTGAGAATTTCGAAAACAAGAAGATAAAATATTAGTGGACTTGGTATAGTCCTAGTCATGTACAGCGGCAGACTTGCCCCGATGGAAAACGCGAACCCGCGTCCTGGAGCAAAGTATGTTGAGAAGACGCGATGCTGGGCGTTGTCGAGGCTACCGTCACCCACAGCAGCGATTACTTTACCGGCGATGAGGAGAGGGAAGCTGTCCAGATGGTGCGTCGCTGCACCAGCCATCACCATAGACCCTGCGAGATGGAATAAAGCGAGAATGACTGAGAGCGATGCCCCGCCCCATTTGTCGATGGCGAAGCCGAGGAAGATGCAGAAGACGGTGTTAACGAGGTTCGTGACGGCGACGAGGGTGGCGAATTTTGAGTTGTTGATGTGAGTGTTGTGGACAATGGTTGTCTTGAGTGCAACTATGAGACCCTGGGTTAAACGTCAATCATCCTCCAGATAGAACAATCTCATGGGAGAAGCCTCATTTACGTTGGACCAGTGGTTCCCGACTGGAAATCGGTAAGTATGTTTTGGTCAGAGATTTATCCGGGAATCACTCACAGCTGCAAAAACAAGTAAGAATAATCATGCCCAGTCGCCATGAGATGGGCAGCTTGGGCTTCCTCGACGACGCAGCTGGAGATGCGACTTCCGCATAAATGGAGCTCGCCGACTTGCTCTTGGTGTCATCGTCGATCGCGTATTCCAACTTTTCAAGCGTCGGGCTCCCCGCAGGGTTATTAGGAAAAATCGACATAGGTCTTCTTCTTCTTGCGTGGCAGCTCCTACAAGGGAATTTATGAAAGGGGAGGGAGAGAGATCTGCGCTGGTTGTGGTCATCTTATCTGATATACTTTTTAATTATCCATGGGAATCAGAAATGCAAATGCCTTTATCAGATTGGTGATTAGATGACGTGCGAGCCTTATATATAAAATGTATATATAGATTTGGACCTGTGGCCCCCAGCACGGCTCGATTATGCCTTAAATCACGAGGTCTGGAACTGATATTCCCATCCAGTCGCACGGCCGGGAAAACATGTCTTCCTATCCACCATATTAGTAAAACTGGCACATTCAGCTCTTAATTGGGTGCTTCTGGGTGCGCTTAGTGACGAATGATCAGACCTTGAATCACCGAACCATGTGATTCTCCGAATGCTCTGTCGTATAACCATACGGAAACACTGGTGAAGTATCGGTGGCGCTGATCAAGGACCGAGGAAAAAAACAACCGTTTGGCTAAACATGAGAAATTATAAAGCAAGTGTGACTAATGTGACACTGGCAAACAACGGTCGAAAACTTAATCATACTTGCTATATTTGTTGTTATAGTTTATTGTTATACATTATATTACTCATATTCTTTATTGACATTTTTTCCAATGCTATGTTCAACATGTCTCTATGTATGTATGAATGTCTATGAATTGTCCTTGAGCAGTACTTCTTATATACAATATTGCTTGTCTTCCTTCCCTCCAGTAACAAAACATGTACTCTCCCTGTAAGGGCAATCCCTGCAGCACTTGTAGATCATCACACAATACTAGCAAGGGTGGAAAATCATAGGAATTAGTTACTGTACTATGTACATAAGGCAGAGGGTTCTCACCTAGCAAGGGGGAAAATCCTAGGAGGAAGTCCTAGGGTCCCTTGCTAGTGTGCCATATACCCTATATACCCTTTGCCTGTGCTCTCCTTCCTTTATATACCTTACCCTTTGATCAGGTCCAGAGGTATGTAAACCTGGATGCCAGTGGGCCAAAATGCTGAGCTGAGGTTTCAGGCCTTCAGTTTGGCACCTGATAGAGTGTCTGATAAGTTGCTCAGACTTGAGAAGGCACATCTCAAGTTCTCCCTCACCCTAGCTCATCTGCCCCTTGGGTCTTTGGTCCCCTGCTCCCTCATTCTACCCTTTGCTCCATCCTTCTGAAGATATATCCTCTGCCACCTAGAGGTCTTAAGGGTGCTAAAACATCTTGGTGTATATATTCTCTATTCAGAATATCAACTTAAAATGCATATGCTTGTCTATCCCAACCGCCACCTGCAACCCAGTATTAAAGTATCCCCCTGCACATTGACATTTGCTCCTTTGTCTATCAATAGCTGAGCAGTGGTATCATGACCTCTTGACACCGCCACTTGTAGCGCAGTGCCAGAGGATCCTCCCTTCATGTTGACTTTCGCTCCCTTTTCGATCAATAGCTGAACGATGGTCTCATGACCTTCTGACGCAGCCGCCTGCAGCGCGGTGCTATAGCATCCTCCCTTCATGTTGACTTTGGCTCCCTTGTCGATCAATAGGAGGACAATGGTCTCGCGACCATTGAACGCCGCCGCCTGCAGCGCGGTGCCATAGTATCCTCCCTGCACGTTGACATCCGCTCCCCTGTCGATCAATAGCTGAACAATGGTCTCATGACCTCTTGACGCCGCAGCCTGCAGGGCGGTGCCAGATTTTCCTCCCTTCATATTGACTGTCGCTCCATTGTCGATTAATAGCCGAACGATAGTCTCGCGACCACTGAACGCGGCCGCCTGCAGCGCGGTGTCATAGTATCCTCCCTTCATGTTGACATCGGCTCCCTTGACGAACAATAGCCGAACAATGGTCTCGTGACATCCTAACGCCGCCGCCTGCAGGGCGGTGCCATAGTGTCCTCCCTTCATGTTGACTTTCGCTCCCTTGTCGATCAATAGCTGAACGATGGTCTCGCGACCATTGAACGCCGCCGCCTGCAGCGTGTTGCCATAGTATCCTCCCTTGATGTTGACTTTGGCTCCCTTGTCGATCAATAGCCGAACGATGGTCTCATGACCTTCTGATGCAGCCGCCTGCAGCGCGGTACCATAGTCTCCTCCCGGCACGTTGACATCCGCTCCCTTGTGGATCAATAGCCGAACGATGGACTCGCGACCATAGAACGCCGCCGCCTGCAGCGCAGTGCCATAGCATCCTCCCTTCAGGTTGACTTTCGCTCCCTTGTCGATCAATAGCTGAACAGTGGTCTCGTAACCTCTTGACACCGCCGCCTGCAGCGCGGTGCCATAGTATCCTCCCTTCATGTTGACTTTCGCTCCCTTGACGAACAATAGCCGAACAATGGTCTCGTGACGTCCTAACGCCGCCGCCTGCAGGGCGGTGCCACAGTGTCCTCCCTTCATGTTGACTTTCGCTCCCTTGTCGATCAATAGCTGAACGATGGTCTCGCGACCATTGAACGCCGCCACCTGCAGCGCGTTGCCATAGTATCCTCCCTTGATGTTGACTTTGGCTCCCTTGTCGATCAATAGCTGAACAATGGCCTCATGACCTCCTGAGGCAGCCGCCTGTAGCGGGGTACCATAGTATCCTCGCTTCATGTTGACTTTTGCTCCCTTGTCGATCAATAGCTGAACGAGGGTCTCGTTACTTTCTAAAGCAGCCGCCTGCAGCGCGGTGCCATAGTATCCTCCCTTCATGTTGACTTTTGCTCCCTTGTCGATCAATAGCCGAACAACGGTCTCGCGACCACTGAACGCCGCCGCCTGCAGCGCGTTGCCATAGTATCCTCCCTTGATGTTGACTTTGGCTCCCTTGTCGATCAACAGCCGAACGATGGTCTCGTGACCACGTAACGCCGCCTCCTGCAGCAAGGTGCCATAGCGTCCCCTCTGAAAGTTGACATCTGCTCCCTTGTCGATCAATAGCCCAATGATGGTCTCGTGACCTCTGGCCACCGCAGCCTCCAATGCGTCGCGATAGGGTCCTCCCTTCACGTTGACATCCGGTCCCTTGTCGAGCAATAGCCGAACGATAGTCTCGTGACCTCTTGACACAGCCGCCCACAGCGTGGTGTCAGTGCCATAGGGCCCTTCCTGCGCGTTGACATCCGCTCCCTTGTCAATCAATAGCCGAACGATGGTCTCTTGACTTCTTGAGACCGCGGCCTGCAGCGCGTTACCATAGTGTCCTCCCTGTACGTTGACCTCCGCTCCCTTGTCGATCAGTAGCCGAACGATGGTCTCTTGACCTCTTGACACCGCCGCCTGCAGCGCGGTGCCATAGTCTCCTCCCTGCATGTTGACATCCGCTCCCTTGTCGATCAATAGCCGAACGATGGTCTCGCGACCATTGAACGCCGCCTCCTGCAGCAAGGTGCCATAGCGTCCCCTCTGAAAGTTGACATCTGCTCCCTTGTCGATCAATAGCCGAACGATGGTCTCGTGACCTTCTGACCCAGCCGCGTACAGCGCGGTACCATAGTCTCCTCCCTGCACGTGAACATCCGCTCCCTTGTCGATCAATAGCGAAACGATGTTCTCGTGGCCTTCTGCCGCCGCCGCTTGCAGCGCGGTGCCATAGTATTCTCCCTGCATGTTGACATCCGCTCCCTTGTCAATCAATAACCGAACGATGGTCTCGTGACCATTAAAGGCCGCCGCTTGCAGCGCCGTGCCATAGAATCCTCCTTCCATGTTGACATCGGCTCCCTTGTCCATCAATACCCGAACGGTGGTCTCGTGACCATTCAACGCCGCTGTCTGCAGCGCGGTGGCATAGAATCCTCCTTCCATGTTGACATCGGCTCCGTTGTCGATCAATAGTTGAACGGTGGTCGTGTGACCATGTAACGCCGCCGCGTGCAATGCGGGAAAATGGTCTCCTCCCCACACGTTGGCATCCGCTCCATTGTCGATCAATAGCCGAACGATGGTCTCGTGACCTTCTGACGCAGCTGCCTGTAGCGCGGTACCATAGTCTCCTCCCTGCACGTGAACATCCGCTCCCTTGTCGATCAATAGCCAAACGATGGTCTCGTGACCATTCAAAGCCGCCGCCTGCAGGGCGGTGCCATAGTGGTCTCCCTGCATGTTGACATCCGCTCCCTTGTCGATCAATAGCTGAACGGTGGTCTTGTGACCATGTAACGCCGCCCCCTGCAGCGCAGTGCCATCGTATCCTCCCTGCAAGTTGACATCCGCTCCCTTGTCGATCAATAGACGAACGGTGGTCTCGTGACCTTCTGACGCAGCCGCGTACAGCGCGGTACCATAGCGTCCTCCCTGCACGTTGGCATCTGCTCCCTTGTCGAACAATAGCCGAACGATGGTCTCGTGACCTCCTGACGCAGCCGCCTGCAGCGCGGTGCAATAGATGCCTTCCTGCATGTTGACATCGGCTCCCTGGTCGATCAATAGTTCAACGGTGGTCGTGTGACCATGTAACGCTGCCGCGTGCAGCGCGGGGACATGGTCTCCTCCCCACACGTTGGCATCCGCTCCATTGTCGATCAATAGCCGAACGATGGTCTCGTGACCTTCTGACGCAGCTGCCTGTAGCGCGGTACCATAGTCTCCTCCCTGCACATGAACATCCGCTCCCTTGTCGATCAATAGCCAAACGATGGTCTCGTGACCATTCAAAGCCGCCGCCTGCACCGCGGTGCCATAACGTCCTGTCTGCACGTTGACATCCGCTCCCTTGTCGATCAATAACCGAACGATGGTTTCGTGACCATTCAACGCCGCTGCCTGCAGCGCGGTGCCATGCCTTCCTCCTTGCTTGTTCACATCCGCTCCGTTTGTTAGAAGCAAGCGAATTATTTCCTCATTGCCGTGATACGACGCCGCCTGTAGCGTACCGCCCAAATTACCTTGTCGGATGTTCACATCTTCACCACCTTCCAAGAGATTTTCGACCGCTCTTGTCAACCCAGCAAGAGACATGTAATACAGAGGAGTACATTGTTCAGGTGCACTGCGCCACTGACCAGGTTCACAGACCCATTGAGCAGGTGTACTGTACCACAGATCATCCGGGTTGTACAGTGCCAGCCAGTTCATATACACGGCGTTAGTTTGAAGAAGATCCATCGTTAGCTTGTGTAAACTATCCGATTGACCATCACCAGACTCAGCGTGGTCCGTCCAGTGTGTTGCAGCATATGTAGATAATGGGCAGGAGGCGCTGGTATTCGGACGTATGCATCCAGGCCGGTTGAATTGCAGCAGGTAAGCGAGACATGTCCTAGCGATGGATGTGTTAGCAAATCTTGTGTTTAAGTGATAGAAAGACAATTTGGCGTTTCGTTGGCTGAGGTAGTCCGAGGTCAGATATTCCCGAACGGAGAAATGAGCCAACGTGAGCTCTGCAGCTATAGGGAAGCGTGCCCAGTATGGGTCAATGGTTTCTTCCTCGTCATCATCACTTGGGAAGGTAACGGTAACCAGACTGGAACACATGGATAACAGTTTTTGACAAGTCAGAGGTCTTCGTCCTGACTTGTAAAGATGGCCGTCTTTCGAGTCTGGATCCGTGGCCACTACTTCGATGGCTTCTCGCAGCGATATAGCTTTCGACGAAAATGCAAGCCACTGAAATATCCTGAGAGCTTCCTGGCTGTGTTGCTGGCGAATGTTTGAGATAATTCGATCATAAGTCTCATACAGACCCACTGGGAGCGACTCCAATGTATGCATGAGGTCGTCGTGGGTAAAACAGTCTCGTAGTGCATCTAACTGACAAGCTACCCATCGAAACCTTCTCAATTTATCAGTCAGTCATAACATGCTAGGAGGCGAATAGATCACTTTACATTCCATGTGAACCTTTATTCAGAACATCTTTGATTTTCTCCCTCTCCTCTGGAGAGTACACAGAAAAATCATCATCCTCCACTGTTTTGGATACGTGCACACGAATGTCACCGTCGACAAGGATATGGTCCATGGGTACAAGATGTGAAACAAGAGGTTTCAGCACTCTCGTGATATCATCCTCCTGTCGACTCGTTGACAACAGGTGTAATGGACCAAGTCCCCAGCCATGTATCTCATTGAGAAGTTTGAGAAATTCACGGCGATCGTGACATTCATCGAGTGCATCGAAAACGATGTATGCATGGTCAA
The DNA here is from genome assembly GCA_003314385.1 of Gomphus sp. MG54. Classification (NCBI taxonomy): domain Eukaryota; kingdom Fungi; phylum Basidiomycota; class Agaricomycetes; order Gomphales; family Gomphaceae; genus Gomphus; species Gomphus sp. MG54. The sequence continues at coordinate 19,990 of QLPG01000828.1, read as the reverse complement.
AGCTCTGAATGATCATTTTCAGAGTTGAAATGAAGTCTTCGAGAGCGACAGATCGGGGACTGGTCGCATTCTCAGAGAATAGTTTCTCCAATACATGAGGGGTGTGCACGCATTGCGAGTATAGCTGCCTGATGACAGACCGAAGAACAGTGTCTATATGTATCTCCATGTTGCCGAAATCGAAGTAGAAATAGGCATATGCGAACGAGGGTTCTGCCTCACAGTGACGAACAATATCTTCGATGACAGTAGAACTAATAAAAACATGCGTTAACACATCCTTAGAGGCAAGTGGTCTACACACCATAGGATCGTTTTCCCAGCGCCGGCTGCATTAGGCTGTCAGCAGGAGAAATGGACTAACAAGAAACGCAGGATTAAACGTACGTATGCCGTGGAGCCAGAGGAACGAGTTGGCCTTGAGTTTCCATTCTTTGAAGCTTTCTCCCTGTATAAACCAAGATCCGGTTGTTTCTTGTCGCTCCTTTCGAGAACGAGCATGTTTCGATCGCGAGTCAGGACCCGCCAGCCAATTATATATTTGCTGCCGACGTCCATCTGCATGTGGATCAGTTTGGTGAGCACTGAGAAGCATGAACTCCGCAAGGACCGAACTGAATGGCACGAGATGAGACGAAGCATCGTCGCACTTACCATGGGTTGTGTGGTGATTGATGACATTCTGGAAGGAAACGGAGCCACCGGCATCTTTAACAAAAGCGGTGAGTTAGTGAAAGCTTCTTCAGATGAGTCTGAGTGTTCAACGAGGACACATACTGACGGCGAGGTGGGACACATTAGAAGTTATTCCAAAAGATGACATTGGTGTAGAGTGAGGTGGTAGGCAGAACTATCGTGACGTGTTCACCTTTCCCGCCGTGCGAAAGATAGGGGTCGCTGGGTAATGTGTGACTTCCTCGTGAGAGACTCGACACAACAGTTCCCAACCCGACTAACTGCGCGACCTTTCTAATGATGAAGTGTTCATTGAATAGCGCTTGGCTTTTTACTCCTCAAATTGAAAATTCATACCTACAATTCGAATTTGAGTTGCATATTATGTTGCGAGAAAAATGATCAGAAACCTGTAAGTAGACTGGTAAGAGGTCAATCTGCCAGATCATCAGTACCAAGATAGTATTGTTGCTTGTTGAAAAATTATCAGTGATGTCCAGAAGCTCAAATACATTTGACTTCCTTTTTATGTAATGATAAAACATATCTAGAGGATACTCACATCTCAGCTCTGGTCAATTATATATGTCATGACCAATCTATCCTAAAAGTAAAGAGAGAAACAATGCGGTGTCGCTCGTTTTCCTCAACATGGAGTACCATGACATACCATAGAATGCTCAACTAGGTCCCATAGGATAATACTTCATCTGTGACGTAAGCCGTAACCACAACCAACTTGGCATCGACACATCAGGGGCGTATCCGATCAACACCTCCACACTCCAAGCCTAACCTGATTTCCATGAATATTTTTCCCAATCATGTTGAGGAAACTATAAATGATAAACTGTGTGGTCGCCGTGTAGGTTTTTCGGTTGTGATGTACTGGATCAAATCCAGCTCCCTCCGATTTAGCATCAACGTGGTGGATTAACGGATAAACTCTTGCTCAGAGTTCGATCAGGTTTGAGCTAGGTGGGTCACCCGATCACGATCGGTGGCGCAACCCTGATTCGCATGACCTGGACTTGGCCACCTGGTGTGATCGAAATTAAAAGTATAAAATACGGCATTGGGGTTGTGTCGTCTGATGACGACCAAGTCAAATCTATTGCATATGAATGTGGGTTGACTAGGATTATTCAATACTAATAATATGATAATAGAACACTGAGATCACAGTTTCCTCGGTATGAAAAGTTGAGACTTAGACCTAAGTTGACTCCGTTTCAAACCAGAGACATTGGACAATATTTCAGACCTGAGTGGTGGGCCGGGTTTAAACCCACTCAAGAACCATAACTAATATGGTGAACCGTTATACTACGTATATAGTGTTGAACGTGAAGACGGCAATACGGCCGCGCAGGAGTCGGATGAAGGCGGCTAAGATCCGCCATAACGGATCTACGGGATCCGGGTGTAACGACACCCGGCTTAGAGATGGATGACGCATTGAAGGTACAGGCTTAGTACGCATATGAGTAATATTTGTTTTCTACAACTATATATATAGCGAGTAGATAGATCTAAATGTAACAAGCTATTCTAAGAGATTAAATCTCATATTAAATATTCCTCGATCTACAGGTTATGGGCCCCGGCCGTAACTGATCAACTCTATCACACCCCACACCGTCTATTATGTCTATTACGTCGAACACTTACAAGGTCGACCCATTGAATGGGGAGAACTATATTACGTGGCGACGGCGCCTAGAATGGGTCTTAGAGGATCTAGATCTATGGGCGATAACCGACGGATTGGAGACAGAACCACAGCCGATAGACGCCAGGGCGCCTACCAAAGCGGAACAGACGGCGATCGCTGAATGGAAAAAGAAAGACAAAAAAAGCACAAAAAGAGATATGTCTTAGAATATCCGATGAGTATCTGGTATATATTGATCAGGATACTACTGCTACAAAGATATGGAGCAGACTGCGCGGGACCTTCAAATCTAAAGCGGTGATCGGCATCGTTAATATCCGCCGGGAATTTTTCGGAACAATGGCCGTGGACAGCGCTAACATGGATGAGCACATCCGGAAGATGCACGGGCTATACCAACAACTGAATGCCAGGGGTCAATTAATTTCCGACGACGACTTCAGTAATACATTGCTGACTTCATTACCGGATACCTGGGCTACATTCATAACTACGATTAATGCAATTGGGACGGCAATCAACTCCGAAACTTTGATCGCCAGAATCCTGGATGAAGATCGATCGCGGAGCGCCAGTACTATTAAACAGACAGCGCTTAAAGCACAATACAACCCCGGTAACAGACACAAGGGTGGAGATAGAGCACCCAGCGCTACCAAAGGGAATTGCCGGAATTGTGGCAAAAAGGGGCACTATATTAAAGATTGTTGGGTAAAAGGGGGCGGCAAAGAAGGCCAAGCACTCAAGTGGTTCAAGGAGCCGAAAGATCGGGACTCTGCCAAGCAATCTAAGGAGGAAGATCTAGCATTCATGGCATACATTAAGGAAGTCACACCAGTGGCAATCTCGGCATCAGACTGGTTGGCCGACACAGCTGCAACAATGCATATCGCACGTAGCCAAAGCGATTTTATTACATACACAGAAGAGAAATCGGAAATCAATGGAATTGCGCCAGGAAACTCACTTAAAACCAGAGGACGTGGTACAATAACTATACAATTCAAAGCGAACGGCAAAACCTTTCTGACAACCTTACACGACGTCAAACATGCACCAGACTCCCCTAACAATCTTATTTCAGTTGGGCGGCTAACCGATCACGGTCACACAGCTAAATTTACATCATCAGGGGTCGAGTTCATTTCCGCCAAAGGCACTATATTTGCGATCGGATGGAAACAAAACCGACTTTATAAGATGCACGTGATTACCAAATCTCCGGGTCAGGCACGGGATTTTGCAGCTGTAACCAAGGGACAAACTTTAGATAAATGGCACCGGGTACTCGGCCATATTAATATCTATACTATCCAGGCACTACACAAGAATCAATTGGTCACAGGGCTAACGATCGACAACACACAAGCGCCGACTCAATGTACGGCATGTATTCAAGGCAAGCGCCATGTGGAGCCGTTCCCCAAGGAATCACATGAACAGGTCCAGGAGATCGGCGACCTCGTGGTATCCGATGTGTGGGGCCCGGCTCAAGTAGAAGGTTCAGGGCACGAGCGCTATTTCTTTACATACATGGATTATAAAACCAGGTACACCAAAATCTATTTCGGGCCGACCAAAGATCTGGTCACAATTAATTTCCCACAATACAAGGAGTTCCTGGAGATACAAACCGGTAAAAAGATCAAAAGAATTAGGACTGACAATGGTGGAGAATATGTTAACAAAAAATTCCAAGATTATTGCGCACAAAATGGAATTATTATGGAAACTACAGCTCCATACTCACCGGCCCAGAACGGCATTGCCGAGCAGATCAATCGAACTCTATTGGAACACACGCGTGCTATGATATTCACTAAAGATCTACCCAAAATCTTATGGCCCGAGGCAGTGGCGTACTCAAACTATATTAAGAACAGGGTACCTACCCGGGCGCTTGGGACGGAAATTACTCCATATGAAGCATTTTTTGGTAAAAAGGCTGATGTGTCAAGGTTAGAAGAATTTGGCATGTGTTGCTGGGTCATGGTACCGGATCAGAGGAGATCTAAATTAGATCCGAAGGCTGAAGAACATCTATTCGTCGGGATAGCCGAGCACTCAAAGGCCTGGAAATATTACAATAAAAAATCAAGGCTAATCCAAATTTCCAGAAATATCACCTTTGACAGCTCAGACAACAAATTGTATTCAATCCTGAACGAAGACGACGATGTATCGCTCGAGGGGGAGATCACACCACGCGAGCGATCACCTGACCCACCTACATCCACCTCAAATGACGATATACAAACGCCGGAACAAGCGCCAGCACCGGAAGTACGGCACAGCACCCGAAAGACCGGCAGGCCAGATTACCAGCTACTTCATTCAGGGGAACCAGCCACGTGGCCCGATCAGGCGCTTATCAGCCAGGAAATAGTCACGGAACTGGAGAATTACGCAGAAGCAATTACACGGATCGATTCACCAATCTGGCATGAGGCCATGATTAATGAAATGAATCAACACAATGAAATAGGCACATGGGATTATGTTGAGCTACTGGCAGGACGGACAGCGATTGGCTGCCAATGGGTATATGCTACAAAGACGCAAATAAACGGAGATTTTGACAGGGCAAAAGCACGGCTTGTAGCACAAGGGTTCACACAGAGGCCGGGAATGGATTACTTCGAAGTTTCTTCCCCTGTTGTCAAGTTTGACTCACTCCGGACATTACTAGCTATCGGAAACCCTCTCGATTGGGAGATCGAGATGATGGATGTCAAAGGCACCTATCTTAATTCATCCCTTGAGGAGGAAATCTATATGTGCCAACCCAAAGGTTTCGATGACGGATCAGGGCGCGTATTAAGATTAAAACGGGCACTATACGGACTCAAGCAGGCCGGACGGGCTTGGCACCAACGATTCCGATCAGCGCTATTAAGTTTTCATTTTATTCAGAGTTCAGCCGATGAATGTGTTTACATCCGGATCAACGGATCTAATACAGATGTAATTTCCGCTTATGTGGATGATCTCGGGCTATTTTCAAACACCCGGAGAGGGATGGAACGTACCAAGAAGGAATTAAATACCGAGTTTAACATGACAGACCTGGGAGAGATGAAGAAAATATTAGGAATAAGGGTTGAAAGGGACAGGAAAGCAGGAACACTCAAGATCTCTCAAGATGCGTATATCGATAAATTGCTTATTCGATTCTGTATGCAAGACGCCAACCCCGCGTCAACGCCCCTCAATAAAAATACGAAATTAACTACCCCAGAAGAGGCGATGAGTCCACCAGAAATTCCATATGCCAAGGCGATCGGTTCACTAATGTACGCAGCGCTTGGCACCCGTCCTGATATATCCTTTGCAGTCCAACATCTCAGTCAATTCACTATGTCATACGGGCCAGAACACTGGATGGCGATCAAACACGTGCTCCGCTATCTCAAAGGAACATGTGATCACGGCATTACATACAGACGGAGCGCTGGCCTAAATTTAGAGGTATTCACCGATGTCGATTATGCCAATAGATTGGATGCACTATCTATAGGCAGCTATACAGCCATATTCGGAGGAGGCGTGATCGCGTGGAGCTCAAAGAAACAGAGAACGATCGCGTTATCAACTACGGAAGCAGAATATATAGCAATGACTGAGGGGGCCAAACAAATTGTCTGGCTTAGAAGATTTCTTCAAGATCTCGGTATAGATCAGACCACACCCACATCTATGCGATCGGACAACTTAAGCGCCATCACACTTTCCCACGACGCCACTTATCATGCACGAACCAAGCATATCAACGTGGCTTATCATTTTATTCGCGAGCGAGTAGCCTCTAACGAGGTAACACTCACTTACGTCAGATCCAGGGAAAACCTTGCAGATTCAATGACCAAAGCACTGGATATTCACCAGCACCGATATTTTTCCGACGGATTAGGTTTTCGGGCGTGGCCCGAATTGAGGGGGAGTGTTGAACGTGGAGATGGCAATACGGCCGTGCAGGAGTCGGATGAAGGCGGCTAAGATCCGCCATAATGGATCTATGGGATCTGGGTGTAACGACACCCGGCTTAGAGATGGATGACGCATTGAAGGTACAGGCTTAGTACGCATATGAGTAATATTTGTTTTCTACAACTATATATATAGCGAGTAGATAGATCTAAATGTAACAAGCTATTCTAAGAGATTAAATCTCATATTAAATATTCCTCGATCTACATATAGAGGGTTAGGGGACATCGATGCGAAGTGCGCATCGGCGGTAACATGTGTAAAACGTACGTATGGCAAGTCCGGTATCTTAATTTAAAAGTTGGGGGAGATGCAAATGTATTTGTTTGTGATTTTGTTGGTATTTTTTCTGTGTTTTTATTGTTCGTGCGTGAATTGTTATTCCTATATATACGGTGATATGACCGGCGTATATCGATGTCTTTAGGTGCCGGCCCGGGAAGGTGGCGTACAGTTGACCGGGTGGAATCAAACACTGCGGGATGCTCGAAATGCAAAGGCATGTGAGAGAAAAACTTGTAGACACGGTGGACTACACCTAAGGAAACTATTCCGGAGTATCCGGATGCTTGACAAGATGATTGAAGTATATGCAGACTTTGAGATCTCGATCGTGTCGAGGTCTTAAGAATGGTCGAGAAGCGGGTGAGTTTAGAACTGAAGTATATTCTCGTAAGTATCTAGTTTTATATGTAAATTGGCCATAGTGTGATAAAGCAATTTCTTCCAGTGTAGCGGCGGCATTCTAGTTCCGGATGCAGGGTCGCTGCCCTGCTTTGTGATCCCCCCTTCCACATCATCGACCGCGCTCTTTGTTGAATTGTGCTGTGTGCTGAAAACTTCAATGTCGATGGTGAGTCCCTATACCTGAGTCATGTCTTGATCGGAAATCTCTAACTCTCTCGTCATATTTCCCTCGAAAATAGTGCGTATGTCTGGTCATGTGTCATTCTGTACCGTGTAAGTCCGTTCCTTCGTGTATCTCAATCTTTTCTCCTACTAATCCTTTCCTCTTCGTCCCTTGCCCTCCAATCCTGTTCCCTCGTCCCCTTCATTCCTCCGACTGTGTACGTGTTTGTTATGCCGTTCCTCCGTTCCAAGTCGTATAGTTGAGTAAGTCGTGATGGTTTTTGTCTATAATTCGTTACTAATTGTATTTGCATTTTGGGTTCCTTTTCTTCGTGTTCCTCGGCCGTTCTGTCCGCCTGTTCCTACTGCCGGTCTCTTCTCCTCTCGCTCTACCGCTACCCCCCTCTCCCCTTTCCCGCTCCTTCTGCCCCTCGTTTCAACACGGTAAGATGCGCATAAGGCGGGGCGGGTCTGCAAATGTACGTCACCCGCGATATGATGAACTGGTACACATGGGACGGCGGAAACGGCGATGGAGACAAGGAGTCAAATCGAGTATATCGCGTGCAGAGGATGCGTGCGACTCGATGGGATAATGGTGAGTGACGATGTGAGCATAGAAGTAATTATTCCTTCATAAATCTTAAGACACTCTTCTCCGATCCGGATAAGATCTAATCTAATCTAACCGCCATTCTATGATCCCAGCTCCATCGATACCAACCCTGAGCAGGACCCCTGAAAGTCAAGCCAGGACCCAGATCCTCAATCTGGACGGATTTAGTGATTTTTGGCGTTGAGGTCGGATACTTTTGCCCTTCATGTCTGGAAGGAAGGACCAAAAATGACCTCAAGGCTGGTTACGGGTCCGGACGAGCTGGCATTTTTGGGCTTGTGGCGGGATCCCAGATCCGAACAGAAGTATGTCTACTCAGTATGAAAAATTCAGAGGTGGCCCAATAGTCTGGTAGTTAGTGGCTTACATGTAAAGCTTAAGTATTTTGTTGCCAGTTTAAACATTTAAATATGGTGTCATGTTATTTTATTTTATTTTTATTCTACTTTTTTCGGCCTTTCTATAATGGCCAGATCCTAATCCGGACGGAGACCTTGCTAGCGGTCAGAAGGGTAGATCTCAGTCCGGACAGACTGTCTCCTCTGAATTTTAGTCCGGACGGAAATGAAAATCCTCTGGTATTTTAGTCCGGACGGAAATGCAAAATTTCGGATCAGGCCTTTACCGTCACTTTCAGGGGTCCTCCCTGAGCGCCATGATCGAGACTAAGATAAACGGACGGACCGGATCAATCAGGTTCTATTTCCGAGGAGGGCTGCCCATGCTCCTGCTCCATCGTTGGAGCATGGAATTATCATTTGAGGTCACCGGATGATGTATAATACGTGACGTTCTAATCAAGTTCAGCCAACTCAGGCTATACGATAAGCGATATACCTTGTGGCATTAGTATGACGTATCGGAGCCGAATTAGGGTTGGTGTCGGACCCTTATTGGCACGATGAACAAATTACATCCAGGTGGCGTCGGCGTGGTGTAATATGTGGCATTCAAACTCAACCCAATCAGGTTCAGTCTCGGTAATTGCGCAAGATCGATGACTCGGTAATGATGCCTCATCTGTGGCGCAACCCTGGCCTGTGATAGTGATAAACACAGTGTCTTTGGTGTGCCGTCGTCAATAGTGGGAGAGTGTTGCTCAGTGGAGGATTGAGGAAAAAAAACAACTGTTTGCGTAATTGTTCGTTGCAAGAGGAACTACGGTGTGACTAGATGCAGAAAAATTGTCGGTTGCATTCTTCAAACAATTTGTCGGGTTGCCAGATGTTGCATCCCTTGGTATAGGGGGTGTGGCGAAATATTTTTGGATGCAATACCCATCCGATCTGCCGTTGATCTACGTCCCTCTAGTGGTGTAAAAAGCCCTTTGCCGAGTTAGGCAAATCCAGGCTTCATACCCTCTTATATTAAAAAGAGAAGTCAAATGTCTCTCTGAGGTATTTAAGGTCCAGGAAATTACTGAAAAATTTTCAACAAACAGCAATCCTGTCTTGGTATCAATGATCTTGGTAGACTACTCTTACCATTCTACTTACAGGTTTCTGATCATTTTTCTCGCAACATAATGTCCAACTCAAATTCTAATTTGAGGCATGAATTTTCAAATGGAAGAGTAAAAAGTCAAGCCCTATCCAAGGAAACACTCTTTATTGGTAACGTCGTGCAGGCCGTTCGGAGTCAGAACTGTTGTGCCTAGCCTCTCACGAGGAAGTCACACATTACCATTGAATATGTCACGATACTTCTTGACTACGGCTCAGTCCACATCAATGTCATCTTTTGGAATAACTTCTGTTATGTCCCACCTCGCCGTCAGTATGTATCCTCGTTGAACACTCGGATTCACCTGAAGAAGGCTTCGCTAACTCACCGCTTTTGTTGAAGATGCCGGTGGCCCTGTTACTTTCCAGAATGTCATCATTCCCAACACAACCCATGGTAGGTGCGACAATGCTTCGTCTCATCTCATGCCATTCAGTTCGGTCCTTGCGGAGTTCATGCTTCTTAGTGCTAATCCACATGCAGACGGACGTCGGCAGCAGATATATAATTGGCTGGCGGGCCCTGACTCCCGATCAAAACATGCTCGTGCTCGAAAGGAGCATCAAGAAATGACCGGATCGTGGTTTATACAGGGAGAAAGCTTCAAAGAATGGAGACTCAAGACCAACTCGTTCCTCTGGCTCCACGGCATACGTACGTTTTCTCCTGCGTTTCTTGTTAGTCCGTTTCTCCCGCTGACAGCCTAATGCAGCTGGTGCTGGGAAAACGATCCTATGGTGCGTAAATCAGTTCCTTCTAAGGATATGTGCTAACGCATTTATTGATTAGTTCTACTATCATCGAAGATATTGTTCGTCACTGTGAGGCACGCCCCTCGTTCGCATATGCTTATTTCTACTTTGAGTTCCGCAACATGGACATACATCCAGACACTGTTCTCCAGTCTGTCATTGGGCAGTTATACTCGCAATGTGCGCACACCCCTAATGTGTTGGAGAAACTGTTCTATGAGAATGCGAACGGTCTCAAAAATCCCGCTCTCGAAGATTTAATTTCAACTCTGAAATTGATCATTCAGAGCTTCGACCATGCATACATCGTTTTCGATGCACTCGATGAATGTCACGATCGTCGTGATTTTCTGAAACTTCTCAAAGAGATACATGGCTGGGGACTTGGCCCACTACACATGTTGGCAACGAGTCGACAGGAGGAGGATATCAGAAGAGTGCTGAACCCTCTTGTTTTACATCTTGTACCCATGGACCACATCCTTGTCGACGGCGACATTCGTATGCACGTATCCAGAACAGTGGATGATGATGATGATTTTGCTGTGTACTCTGCAAAGGAGAGGGAGAAAATCAAAGATGTTCTGAATAAAGGTTCACATGGAATGTAAAGTGGTCTATTCGCTTCTTCACATGTCATGACTGACTGGTAAGTTGCAAAGGTTTCGATGGGTAGCTTGTCAGTTAGATGCACTACGAGACTGTTTTACCCACGACGACCTCATGGAAGCATTGGAGTCGCTCCCAGTCGGTCTGTATGAGACTTATGATCGGATTCTCTCAAACATTCGCCATCAACACAGCCAGGAAGCTCTCAGGATGTTTCAGTGGCTTGCATTTTCGTCGAGAGCTATATCGCTGCGAGAAGCCATTGAAGTGGTGGCCACGGATCCAGACTCGAAAGACGGTCATCTTTACAAGCCAGGACGACGACCTCTAACTTCGCAGAAACTGCTAGCCATGTGTTCCAGCCTAGTTACCATTACCTTTCCAGATATCGAGATTTCTTACAGGGTCTTTTCCAATGACGAGGCAGAAAAGATCGACCCATGGGCACGCTTTCCTGAAGCCGCAAATCTTACGCTGGCCCATTTCTCCGTTCGGGAATATTTGATCTCGGACTACCTCAGCCAACGAAACGACAAAATATCTTTCTATCACTTGAACACAAGAATTGCTAATACATCCATCGCTAGGACATGTCTCGCTTACCTGCTTCAATTCAACCAGCCTGGATACATACATCTGACTACCAGGACCTATCCATTATCTGAATATGCTGCAGCAAACTGGACGGGCCACGCTGAGTCAGGTGATGTTCAATCGGATAGTTTACACGAGCTAACGATGGACCTTCTTCAAACTAATGCCGTGTATATGAACTGGCTGGCACTTTACAACCCAGATGGTTGGTGGCCCAGTTCAGCAGAACAGTGTACTCCTCTGTATTATATGTCTCTTGCTGGGTTGACAAGAGCGGTCGAAAATCTCTTGGAAGGTGGTGCAGATGTGAACGTACAGCAAGGTAATATGGGCAGTGCGCTACAGGCGGCGTCGTGTCACAGCCATGAGGACATAGTTCGCTTGCTTCTAACAAACGGAGCGGATGTGAACTTGCAGGGAGGAGAGCATGGCACCGCGCTGCATGCGGCGGCGTTTCAAGGTCACGAGACCATCGTTCGGCTATTGATCGACAAGGCAGCGGATGTGAACATGCAGGGAAGATACTATGGCACCGCGCTGGAGGCGGCGGCGTTAAATGGTCACGAAACTATCATTCGGATATTGATCGAAAAGGGAGCAGATGTCAATATGCAGGGAGGATGCTATGACACCGCGCAGAGAGGATACTATGGCCACGCGCAGGGAGGATACTGTACAACCGCGCTGCAGGCGGGGGCGTCAGAAGGTCACGAGAACGTCGTTCGGCTATTGATCGACAAGACAGCAGATGTCAACGTGCAGGGAGGAGACTATGGCACCGCGCTGCAGGCGGCGGCGTCAAGAGGTCGCGAGACCATCGCTCGGCTATTGATCGACAAGGGAGCCCATGTCAACGTGCAGGGAGGAAGGTATGGCACGGCAGTGCAGGCGGCGGCGTCAGAAGGTCACGAGACTATCGTTCGGCTATTGATTGAAAAAGCAGCGGATGTTAACATGCAGGGAGGATATTATGGCACCGCGCTGCAGGCGGCGGCGTCAAGAGGTCACGAGACCATCGTTCGGCTATTGATCGACAAGGCAGCGGATGTCAACGTGCAGGAAGGATACTATGGCACCGCGCTGCAAGCGGCGGCGTCAAGAGGTCATGAGACCATCGTTCGGCTATTGATCGACAATGAAGCGGATGTCAACTTGCATGGTGGATACTGTGGCCCCCCCCTCCAGACGGCGGCGTTACATGGTCACGAGACCATCGTTCGTCTATTGATCAACAAGGGAGCGGATGTCAACGTGCAGGGAGGATACTATGGCAGCGCGCTGCAGGCGGCGGCGTCAGGAGGTCATGAGACCATCGTTCGGCTATTGGTCGACAAGGCTGCAGATGTTAACGTGCAGGGAGGATATTATGGCACTGCACTGCAGGCGGCGGCGTCAAGAGGTCACGAGACCATCGTTCGGCTATTGATCGACAGGGGAGCGGATGTCAACGTGCAGGGAGGATACTGTGCCCCCCCCCTGCAGACGGCGATGTTAAATGGTCACGAGACCATCGTTCAGCTATTGATCGACAAGGGAGCGATTGTCAACGTGCAGGGAGGGTACTACGACGCCGCGCTGCAGACGGCGGCGTCAGAAGGTCACGATGACTATCGTTCAGCTATTGATCGACAAGACAGCAGATGTCAACGTGCAGGGGATTGATTTTGTTCTCACATCTACTATCACCTACAAACCATTCTGCACTATACCTCCTTTTGCCTCATCTTAATACATCCTGTAAAAACCTCTTTCTTGAGATTGCAGTATATGTGTACACCCATAAAGGACTTTGCACAAAAGATGCCCCCAAACTCAGGCATTGTTTTATATCCCAGACCTTCCCCCCAGTCCTTGGACATCCGAACATCACCAACGCCTCCACTGCACCCCAAACCATGTCCGAAGGACTAGTCTCAATATCCAGGTCCTCATACTAACACCCAGGGCGCCGCACGGGGTGATACTGCGACACCGAGCACGCACCAAGAAGGTGGAACACCGAACCTTGGACTCTTTCCTTTGTTGTTACTAAAGAGGGAGGAGGAGGCATGGATACAGGGGAGTGGGGCAGAGAGAGGGGATCCATGGATACCGTAGGAGTGGCAGGTACATGCGCCGGGAACGGACACAGAGAGTTATTGGAGACAAGGAATTCAGTCATGCATGCAGTGACAACTTCGACAAATTGCATTGTTTATTTGTATTACTAGTTATGTTACACAACAAATGTACAGCTCTGGTCAGTCAGGTAGGTGCCTATGTGACCAGGCAGGAGAAGAGTCCGGTGGATCAACTGCCAGATAGAAGTGGGATGGATGATGTATAAGAAAGAAAAGACAAAGTGCAGAATAGAGAGCAAAGACACTCATATGAGAAGGCATGAGAAATGATGTAGTAGTAGGTGCATATATATAACTGTCAGGGGATGACCCATTCCAAATGCTGAACTGAGGCCAAACTCAGACCTCAATCTGGAAGCCTGAGGACTCCATCCAATACTTCATGACCTTTAGATGGCCAAAGGCACTGGAGTGAGAATCAGAATGAGGGAGAGGAGGGCCAAGGATCAAAGGGATGCACAAGCTGAAGTGAGAGAAGACTGGAGATGGGTCTGCCTAGCCTCAGGTAGGTAATCGGCAGCTCACTTAGGTGTCAAACCGAAGCCCTGAATCCTCAGCTCAGGTAGTGGATGTTTGGCCCACAGTCATCTGGGTTTGTATACCTGTGTGCCTAGTTGAAGGGGAAAGTATGTTAAAGAAGCAGGGCACAGGTTAAGGATATATAGATTGTAGGGCTTACTAGTAAGGGATCTAGGTTTTCCATCTAGAATTTCCCCCCTTGCTAGCCTTGTGTGATGGCCTACAAGAGCTACAGGGGTTGCCCTTATAACAGCCATCAAGTACCATTTGATGGAAATAGATCTCACACATGGCATAGGGTTTAGAGATGAGGGTCTACCATAGAAGAAGGGGAGAAAATAAATCCTATATATATTTGAAACTGACCCCTATAATTCTACCCCTTACTTATGGTTACAATCATATATGATAACTTGTTGACTCATTTCTGGTTAACCAAATATGGTTTTCTCAATCTCATAAATTCCAAGTAGTTACCATAGTCTGCAGATGAAGTGTACACATGCTGAAACGCTCGCGAGTGTTCGAATTCATTGGTTACTCTTGTGTGATTGCACCAGGTGGGTCTGATGCATGGCAGGGAGCCCAAGGTTTATGATGAAACAGACCAAGCTAAGCTGCAAACATTCTTTTTGCAATGCATGCTAAACTTTCGAGACTGTCTGTCTGCATTCTTGACGGATGCGTCAAAGGTCTAATATGCCATCTTGTACCTCACCGGCCCTGGGCTCCAGTACTTTGAACCCGCAATTCTTGGTGAGATCCAGCCTGAGCCTAGTTGGCTTAAGGTCAGGAGGGACTTTCGTCAAGAGCTAGAGACCAACTTTGGCCCATTCAACAGCACTGCACAAGCAGAAATTGAGCTCGGCAAGATAGTTATGAAGGACAACCATCATGTAGCACAATACTTCATCGACTTCGCCAGAGCCTCCACTCATACCCAGTGGAACGATGCTGCTCTCGCACATGCGGTGTACAAGGGGTTGGCCAGATGTATCAAGGACAGCCTCCTTAACTTCCCTCGTTTCAAAACTCTCGCTAAACTCAGACAATATTCACTTGAGATTGACAGCAGATACTGGGAACGCAAGGAATTTGACAGCTTCGGAAATCCTTCAAAGCCAAATGGGTCCTCGTCCAAATCCAACTCCAACAACAACAACAACAACAACAACCATCAGTCTTCTTCCAACTCCAACAACTCGAACAACAAGAAGAGTAAGAAGGGGGGGAAGAAGAACGGCAACGATAAGTCTTCCAACAATAACAACAATGCTAACGACATTGCGTCCAAGCTCAGAAAAGATGGGAAGCTATTGCCTGAAGAACATCAAAGGCGAATCGACACAGGGCTCTGTCTCTTGTGTGCTTCAAAAGGTCACATGGTCAAGGACTGCCCCAAATTCAATTCCCAATCCTCATCAACCTCTTCTTCTAACAACAACAAATCTGACAACTCTAACAATAAGAAAACAACAAAAGCATGCGTGACCAAGGCAAGCATGTCTGACACCAATGCCAAAGAAAACACGGCATCGGAGTCGAAAAAATGAGCTGCAACCTCGGAAATGCATGAGCTGAGGATTGCATTAGCCTCTCTCATGTGCTGTTCTTGAATGCCCTTTCTTCTAATTCTGCTATTTCTCGCATATCTTCTACTTCTGAAACTTCGAAAACTTTTCTTATACTTAATCTGTCTTGTTCTCTTATTTCCAAACTTCCTCTTGTTACGCTCTTAGATTGTGGTTCTTCAGACTGCTTTATTGAATCACGAATTGTGCAGAAATATTCTTTGCCTACTAATTCAGTTCCTGCTATTCCGTTGAAATTATTTGACAGTTCTACTAACTCTGTCATTACTCAGACTACAACAATTCTGATCCGATTTCCGACCAGTGAACTTCAGAACGTCACCTTCTATGTGACAACATTGGAGGGCAGTTGCTCTGCAGTACTTGGCTTCAACTGGCTCACCCACTATAATGCATCGATTGACTGGGTATTGGGCAGTATAACCTTCAAGTCTACGAAACCAACCACCGCTCCAGCACCTCAGGCCTCAACCGCTGCTTCACAGTCCAGCACCCCGCTTCCTAGCAATCCGTCGCCATCTCTGAAGTTGAAGGCTCCATGGATAGCCCTAGTTAATGCAGAAGTGTTTGTTCGTGCCTGCAAACTAGAAGGTTCGTAGGCCTTTCAACTCAACCTTGCAGATCTCGACAAATACGCTCGAGGCTCCACTACAGTTGACTCTTCAGACAACCTGGATAGCATTAAACAGCATGTTCCAGAATTCTATCATGACTTCGCTGATGTCTTTAGTAAACAGTGTGGTAATTCTTTAGCTCCTCATAGACCCTACGATCTCAAGATCAACCTTGAGGATGGCACTTTGCCCCCTCTTGGTCCCATTTACTCCCTCTCAGTATCCGAACTCTAATCACTACAAGACTTCATCGACAAACATCTCAACATGGGCTTCATTCGACCCTCAGGTTTGTCACATGGCACACCAGTACTATTTGTATGCAAGAAGGACGGCTCCCTGTGGCTCTGCGTAGACTTTCTGTAAGGGCAACCCTCTTACAGCCCCAAAGTATATCTCGGAGGTGAGCTAAGCAGGGGGAATCCAAAGTTATTTAATTATCTACTACCTAAATACATGTGGAGTCCTCACCTAAGCAGGGGGAATCTAAAGAGAAAAGTCTAAGGATCCTGCTGCTGGTGAGCCCCTTTTATACCCTTTATATGGGTGGTCTGTGCACTAGCTTACAAATCAATACATCGGAGTTTGTAGAGCCAATCTCCTGGTACTATATCCGAGGCTCGGGTATTTGCTCTGAGTTCTAGTCATCATGTGTTAAGACTTTTTCTGTCTCCACTCGGTGGTTTCTGGGCCTCTTAGCCTCGGAGTTGGTTGGAGTTTGAAGTAGGACTTCGGACCTGTATCAGGCCTCGGAGCTGATCGGAGTTTGAAATGGAACCTCGGAGTTGGATCGGAGTTTAAAGAGGGTCGTCCCCTGACATCACCCCCTTCTAGAGTGCTGCATCCTCGTGGCATGGAACGATAGAGATTTGAAGGCCATTGTTCAGATTCTCCGAGGTGCTCCTGGGTGTTGTAGGTAGAACTCTTGAATTTTAGTGGGTGCATTCATGTCCTCTTCTTTCACCCATGTATTTTCCTCATATCCATACCCCTGCCATTTGACTAAGAAGTAGAGCCCTCCTCGCATCAAGCGACTATCTAACACTTTTTCTACCTCATAATGTTCCTCTCCTTCTATTAGTTCCAGTGGTAGAGGTGGTTCGGACTTCCGCCCTTGGATCGGATCTTCGGGGGCTGGAAGGAGTTTGACCACATTGAAGACAGGGTGGAGACGAGATAGGGACTGTGGGAGTCGGAGTCTATAGGCATGTCTTCCCACTTTTTGTTGAATGGTGTAAGGTCCTAAGTATCGGTGGCTCAGTTTCTGCGAGGGTCGCTTTGTTCGGATGTCCGAGGCATCCAGGTACACTTGGTCTCCTGCTGGTACTCTGGTGCTGGAGTTCGGCGTTGGTTGTAATATCGTGCCATATCGTCTTTTGCTTTTCCCAGTGCTGACTTTGCTTCCTCTAGCGACTGCTCCATTCGTTCTTTGAACTCATTTACCGTCTCCGTTTGTGACCTTGGCTGTTGTGGTTCAAAGCCCATTCGCGGGTGTCATCCCATGTCTAACATGAAGGGAGTTTGTTGTGTGGCAGAGTGTACGTGGTTATTGTACTGGAATTTGGCCATTGGTAAGAGCTCGTCCCAGTCGTCCTGTCGTTTGTTGACAAAGACTCGGAGGTATTGCTCTAACTCTTGGTTGACACGTTCCATCTGTCCATCTCCTTGTGGGTGGTAGGCTGTTGTTGCTGCGAGTTTGATACCCAGGAGTCGATAGAGTTTGTGGGTGAACTCCAAGACAAACTGAGGACCTCGGTCCAAGACCACTTGTTTTGGAAGTCCATGTAATTTCCATACGTATGTCAAATAGAGTCATGCGGCTCCTAACGCCATGATAGTAGTGTTTGTGGGGAGGAAGTGTGCCCTTTTGCTCACTGAGTCGACTATGTTCATGACTGCATCATATCCATGGGCATCCGGCAGTTCTACTATGAAGTCTACGCTGATAACATCCCACCGAGCTTCGGGGATGGGGAGTGGTTCTAATTCTCCCATCGGAGGCTGCCTCCAGATTTTGGTCCGTATACATGAGTCACAGGTCTTCACATACTGTCCCACATATCGTGACATCTGGGGCCACCAGTAGTTCCTGGAGATTAGTTCCAGTGTTTTCCATCTTCCCGCATGCCCAGCTATTCTCGTGTCATGGTGCTGGGAAACGATGCATCTCCGAAGGTCTGGATCATTCGGAACGTAGATCTTCCCTCGGAAATGGAGGAGGCCATCCTGTTCCATCCATTCAGTGGATCGTACCGATTTGGCATTTCCTCGTCAGAGTTCTATGATAGCTTTGGCTACTGGATCTTCTGGGCCTGAGGTCCGAAGCTTTGTTCGTATGTCTAGGAGGATGTCTCTTTCTTCTCCGACTGCTGTAATCCCTTCCAGAGCTCGGATCGTGAACAGCTCCGGTCGGAGGAGAACCATGTTTTCATTATCCTCTGATCCCGATCCATGGTCCGACCTTCTGGAGAGTGCATCTGCTTTGCCCATGCTTTGTCCCGGTCGGTGATGAAGTGTGAAGTCGAATCGAGATAGGAAGAGGGACCATTGGGCTTGTCTCTGGTTCAGCTTTTTTGAAGTTCGGAAGTATTCCAGATTTTTATGGTCTGTCCAGACCTCAAACTGGAGTTGCGTCCCTTCTAGAAAATGCTGCCACTCTTCCAGAGCTTGGATGATGGCCAACATTTCTTTGTCATGGATTTCGTAATTTCTCTCCACTGGGCTTAGGCTTTTGGAAAAGAAGGTGATTGGATGCCACAACCCATCCTCTGGGGATTGTTGTGAGATGGTGGCCCCTGTAGCAAAGTCCGAAGCATCCGCCTCTACTCTATACACTCGGGAGTCATCTGGGAATGTCAGTATCGGTGCTGAGGTAATGATCTCTTTAATCTTTTGGAGCGCTGTCTCCTCTCTCTCCTCCCACTTCCATGGTTCCCCTTTCTTGGTGAGATCGAAGAGTGGTCGAGCATGAAGGGAGAAGTGTAAGGGCAACCCTCTTTCGGAACTGGTCTCGACTGCCAGAGGCTGGAACCAGCGGGACACCACCCAGCCCTGGACGTCCTCCTAGGCCTGACTATGGGACTCGAACCCAGAGCCTACCCACAGGCTTCTCAGATCTAAGCAGGGGAAATCCGAAGTTCAATTACAGCTACTACCTAAGTACATGTAGGGCTCTCACCTAAGCAGGGGAAATCCGAAGAGGAAAGTCTAAGGATCTCCGCTGCTGGTGAACCTCTTTTATACCCTTTATGTAAGTGGTCTGTGCACTAGCTTATAAATCAACATAGGCGCCTATTACCGGTTCCAGTCATCACACTAGGATCATTCCTATCTCCTGCTCGGTGGTCCCTCGGACCTGGGTCTCCTAGCCTTGGAGTTGGGAGGAGTCCGAGATAGGACCTCGGAGTTGGGAGGAGTCCGAGATAGGACCTCGGAGTTGGGAGGAGTCCTGAGATAGGACCTCGGAGTTGGGAGGAGTCCTGAGATAGGACCTCGGAGTTGGGAGGAGTCCTGAGATAGGACCTCGGAGTTGGGAGGAGTCCGAGATAGGACCTTGGAGTTGTCGTCAGGACTCGGAGAGGGTCGTCCCCTGACAAGAAGTCCTTGATGAAGCATCGGTAGAAATTTGCAAATCCGAGGAACGACTGGACTTCCTTCTGATACTTCGGAGTTGGCCATTCCATCACCCCTCGGACTTTGACAGGATCCATCTCCACCTTCCCTTCGGATATGATGAGTCCCAGATACTCGATCTGAGTTTTTTTGAACTCGCACTTTTCCTTTCGGAGATAAAGTTTCTGTTCTCGGAGTCGTCCCAACACCTGGCGTGTGATTTTTCGGTGTTCGGTCAAGGTCTGAGAATAGATGAGGATATCGTCAATGTAT